>CAUYTI010134301.1:0-11145 GCA_963575145.1 Galago senegalensis | reverse complement strand
CAAACTTTGATAAGCAGTTCTTGATAATCAATTCTCAACAATTATTTGTTATGATTAAGGTTAACATTATAAAATTAACAAAAATAATATAAAATGCATATCCTGGTGAAATAGCCACATGGCAGCTGAAAACCGTATATTTCCTTCCTGTTCTCCCATGTTCTCTAGCTTGTCATGCATTCTTTCCAAAAATCGGGGCTTTTTTAAAATGCCGCAGGATGCAGGACAAATTGTTAAAAATCAGGACTGTTTCGCCAAAAGCTGGACATCCAGTCACCTTACTCTAGAGAGTGGGGGACTACTTGTTTGTTCCAGACAGTTTGGTTCCTTCTGAGCTAATTGTCCTTGCCTAGAAGCAAGGGAGGTAGCCATCTCTTTCTGATACCTTGCCTAGGAAGGGAGTAGGGAGTTTACATTAGCCTTTTCATGTCCAAATGAAGTTACATTAACCTCTTCATTCCCAAATGGAGTTACATTAATCTCTTCATTCCCAAATGGAGTTACATTAACCTTTTCAACAGCTGAAATATATTCCCTTCCCATTCTCCTGCTGTTCCCTACTTGTCATGCATTCTTTCCAAAAATCAGGACTTTTTTAAAACGCCACAGGATGCAGGACAAATTGTTAAAAATCGGGACTGTCCCACCAAAAGCAGGATGTCTGGTCACCTTACTTATTCATCAATTAAACTCTTTCAGCATAATGGCCACCTGATTCAGTCTGATTAGTGCCAACACAAAACTAAAACACCACCTGCTTCTGTTTTGGTTTAGTGGCTGCTAGTGCACATGCACCTTGATTATATTTGATGATACTAAGATATTCTTTTCCTCCCCTTCCTCGTCTTCCATTTCTACTTTTTTTTTTTTTTTTTTAGTAAATTTCCCTCTCCAGGATAGAGACTCTTTTCAGGGAGCGACCATGTACAATTATTCACATTATAGATTTTAAACTAGTCAATATGCTTTGGTAAACATATTCAAAAACACAACCCTAGTGTAAAAGGGTTTAAATCAGCGTCAGTCACAGAGAATTGAAACAAAAAGGGAATTTTCTAAAATTTCAAAGTTGGATTTTAAAAAATAAATAAACAAGTCTTGAAGAATAAGATTATAAAATACATTTCACATTGAACAGAAATTGGACCAATACAAGATAATATGTAAGCCAACTTTTTTTCCTACATAAAATAACCTTCTGAAGACTCCGGGCAGAGGGCAAATTGGAGAACTTAAAGGCACATGTTAGTGTGTTGACATTGGTGGGGGTGGGGTTGAGGTATGAACCCAGATGGAAGCTCTAATATATTTTCAGGAAGAATCACAGAGAGGAAGGGACCCCTGTCAGGCTGTCAAGACTGTTCCCTGATGGCACTACAAGCTCTTGGGGAAGTGGTGCGTAAACCAGGGCTCTAGGGCCTCAGTGACACAAAAGTTAGCAAAATTCTGTCAAAATGCACTTTAGGTCTCATCACACATTTCTAGTCAACCCAGTTGAGCAGAAGTGAACTTCCAAGAGGTGATTCTAACTCCATCATTTACCTGGGGTTGATTTAAGAGAGAATGGTCATTCAAGAGGCCTCAGAGTCAGGATAAAGATGATGCTGACCAGGTCAGGGTGAGACTAAGAAGGAGATATAGTAATAAAAGCCCAGGCTGGCATGGCTGCTGTGGTTCAGAGGGGCTATAGAAGGGATTTTGGAAGGGGAGGAAACATATTAAGGTGACATATAATATCCAGACCAGGAGCCCTTTGCTTTCGAAGCACCCCTGGCCAATGTGCCATGGGGGATCCCTGTGCCCCACTTTCTCTTTTCTAAACCACAACTTTAGCATCTCACATCAATCACAGATTGTCTTGTGACACTCTTAACTGTCTTGTGACCAAATTCTTGTCTGAATTCCTAGTTACCTGGTAGTCTTTTGCCTTTAACTAAGTCAACAATTTATTGAAGAGAAAAATCATCTGTATTCCCTATAGAATCTGGTTTAATGATGGATGTGACAGGATCAGCTTCATGAGTATGGGAAAATATTCAGTGAAGATTTGTTGGGAGCCAAAACCAAATATTTGGTAAGTTGCTACTTTAAAAGTTGCCCATAGATGGCAAAGAAACACCAAAGTTAAAAAAAAAAAAAAAAAAAAAAAGGAGAATGTCATGATCTCAGCGATAATGAGAAAATAAGAGTGAGTATCCAGTTATCAACAGGGAGCCTCTGTGACCTGGAATGCCTGGGACGAGTGGCCAGTGTGCTGAGATGCTGTCCCCAGGGTTCATGTGGAAGTCCTAATACCCAATGTGGTTGTAGAAGATAAGGCCTATAAGGAGACCTACAGCTTTGAATAATGGTAGATTTGTGAGTGATCCATGGATTAAGAAATCATGGTATCATCTTTGAGCATCTCTAGATAATTTCTTGATCATATAATGGTAGGAATATTGGTATAGGGTCATTATAAAATGCTTTAGAATATTTTAACATTTTTCTAAAAATATTTATAAGGAGAAACAGTTTTATTCACAGAAACATAGCATATCAACTGGGCATGGTAGCTCACACCTATAACCCTAGCAGTTTGGGAGGCTGAGATGGGTGGATTGCTTGAGCTCAGATATTCAAGACAAGTCTGAACAAGAATGAGACCCCTATCTCTGCTAAAAATTGAAAAACTAGCTAGGCATTGTGGTAAGTACCTGTAGTCCTAGCTACTTGGAAGGATAAAACAGGAGGATCACTTGAGCCCAGGAATTTGAGGTTGCTGTGATCTATGATGCCACAGCACATTACTCAAGGCAACAGAGTGAGATGCTGTCTCAAAAAAAAAAAAAAAAAGTACAGTACATACACTCCCCTCCACCAGAACCATTTGAGAGTAAATAGAAGAACTGAAAGTTACACACTCTAAGACTTGACTGTGTGTTCTCTACAAACAAGATTATTCTTTGAGCGATGCCTGTGGCTCGTTGAGTAGGGCTCCGGCCCATATACCAAGGGTGGTAGGTTCAAACCTGGCCCCAGCCAAACTGCAACAACAACAACAACAAACAGCAGGGTGTTGTGGCAAGTGCCTGTAGTCACAGTTACTCAGGAGGCTGAGGCAAGAGAATCACCTAAGCCCAAGAGCTGGAGGTTGCTGTGAGCTGTGACGCCACTGCACTCTACTGAGGGTGACAAGGTGAAACTCCATCTCTAAAAACAATAAATAAATAAAGATTACTCTTTGGCATATCCCAATGCAACTATACAATACATTACTCCATCTAGCCCTCAGGTTCACTTCCAGTTTGGCATTTGTCCAAAAATATCCACTGTACCATAATGACCCTGAGGGAGAAACATATTCTCTGCAGGCAAATTTTTACCTCCCTGCTCAGTTCTGGAACCCCTGGAGACATTATGTCTATGTTGACTTATGAACCAGCCCTGCAGCTGTATCCAGCCTACCCACCCCTTTCTGATTTGCATGTTAGGACATGGCTCCCCTGCCCTGAAGATTTATTAACTTGCTGGTCACACCCTGTGTAGTAGTTAGTCCCTGTCAGGACACAACATGGACATGGGGGCCTCCACTCAGCTCCTGGGGCTCCTACTGCTCTGGCTCCCAGGTAAGGAGGGAGAACACTAGGAATTTATTCAGTTTGTGTGGGAAATACTGTTTAGCAAGTCAGTGGTATCACCTTATAACATGGTTAATTGTGTAGATGTTTCTTTTTATGTTTCCCATCTCAGGTGCCACCTATGCCATCCAGATGAACCAGTCTCCATCCTCCCTGTCTGCCTCTCTAGGAGACACAGTCACCATCACTTGTCGAGCCAATCAGGGCATTAGCAATAATTTAAACTGGTATCAGCAGAAACCAGGGTCATCTCCCAACCTACTGATCTATTATGCATCCAACTTGTACACTGGGGTCCCTTCGAGGTTCAGAGGTAGTGGGTCTGGGACAGATTTCACTCTCACCATCAGCGGCCTGCAGGCTGAAGATGTTGCAACTTATTACTGTGTACTAGATTACAGTTGGCTTCACACAGTGTGACAAGTCATAACATAAACCATCCCTGCCCCTGGATGTCAGATGTGTGAGTCTGGACTGCCACAGCTGCTCTTTCTGGTGCCTTCATCTGCTGAGACATTTCTCAAAGGCAGCTACGCTCTGAAGAACATTAGATAGCTTTGATAGAAGAGGTAAAGAAGGGTGATCTGTACCTTAAGTCTCATCCTTTCTCCTCATCCTCAGAAATACGGCTATGGCAATGTCACTCCTGATTCCACACAAACAGAGATGATTACACTCGAGAAGTCTAGATTATGATACCAGCTAGGGTGCATTTAAGAAAAGCCACTCTAGATTCTAAACTACAGCCATTTCAAGGCCTTTGGGTATGGTAGTTAGAGAAGCTGGAAAAAAAAAAGTGTGGGTTCCCTAGGGATCACCCAGAAACCAGAGCACATTTGCCACTGAAGGTATGGGCTGTCTAACCATGCAGTCCTCTCTAAGAAGCCCAAAGGTGGGGGCGCTTATGCTTTCAGCTGCCTGCAGCAAATATCCAGGTGATTCCGCAATCCTCGTCTCTGCTCATGTGTCTGTCTCAGGTGCCAATGGATAGTATTGAATTCTCTACTGACTTCCAAATCTCATGGGAGGGTGCTTAATTGAGCAACTCCACAGGAAACTACAGAGGGGAAAACGATTCTGGGAAATGCCCATCCAGAAATGATGGGAAATTGACAACTGACATCCCAGTATGGGCACAATTGCCCCAACTCTCAGAAGTTTTCTTATTTGGGGATGTCCCCACCATACACTTGGGTATGCTTCCCAGTATTATCAGCAAGTCTGGACTCATAGCAAAAAAGTCTTTGAATAATAAAGAAAAAAATGAAGAAACTGCATGAAATATATAATAATTATCACAGAAGAAACAAACTTACCTTGATCCTCCAAAATAAATCCCCAAGTGGATGTAGCATTTCTTTGTCACAGTATAGAAATACTTTCCTACTCAAAATTCCTCCAGTAGACAGAAACATCAGAAACATCATTGAGGAGATATTACAAATACAAAATAGCAGACCTACTTTAGACCTACTCAATGAGAATCTGAATTTTAGCAAGATAACAGATGATTTCTGGACATTTCATGAAGCTGTATTTTGAGAAATATTTATTTCAGCTAAAGATATTTCCCCCCTCCCCAAGGGAAGCCATTTTAGAAAATTTCTGTGTAAAGCCACATGTCAAAAATATACCCCTTTATTTTCTAATTAATGCAAAATTATATTTCAAAACTACTTTAAGATTGTAAAGATTGAAAAACATAAGGATTTGTCAATGAAATGAAAAAATATTTTGATAATTAAATAGTTTAGAAAAATTAGAAATTACCCCAGTCAAAAAATGAATTAAAATTCTGTGCACCTATGTTAGAGAGTATTGCACTTAAATTTATCTGTGTAGTTTGGTTTGGGGATTTTGTTCACCCCTTCAACTTGTGATGACTTTGTTGTACCCTAGGTGATCACTAACCTTCAACCCTATTCCCAGATCAAAAGCGATCAATCCATAGCCCATGGAAATTCTTTCTTCTGCCTAGTCTAGTCTATTCTTACAACTTTTCATTGTGTTTTCTATTTCCTTAAAGTATTTTTCATTTCCAGTTTCAGTCTAGCTCTATTTGGTTTTTCTTTAGTATGTCAAGATCTTTAGTGAATTTTTTATTCATTTTCTAAGTTGTTTTTCTAGTTTCTTTGAGTTGGTTTTCTATTTTCTCTTCAATTTTGTTGAGCTTCCTTCCTATTTATAGTTGAAATTATTTATCTATCATTTCAATATTTTCAGTTTGGTTGGTATCCATGGCTAGAGATCTGGTGTTCCTTTAGGGGGCATCTTTTTGCTTTAATTTTTCATATTTACAGGGTTCTTTGCACTGATTCTTTCTCACTGGAGCAACTGCAGCTTTTTATTTTGGTATTTTCTTTTGCTTAAATGGAGCTTCCCCCTCCTCACTCGTACAAGGTGCTTGTAGCGTATGTTGGCGTTAAGAACCTTTGGCCTTGTTTGTGAGTACTTTTATGGTGATCTAGGTTCTGGATAGATACTTTGGTTATAGATATCTTTAGTATGGTAGTTGTCTCTGTTGATAGTTGTTTACAGACTGTAGCTTTGATATGCAAAGTGTGTCGCAGATTCCCTGTCTCTCTTTGATGAAAGAGAATGGATATCTTGAAATCCCTTCCCTTTCCTCAGCCCTGTGGTCTTCTTAGCACTGTGAATTGTATTGGTTTAGCTTAATCTCTACAACAATAGGTGGTGCTTATAGGTGAGAACTGACCTGACCCCATATGATTGAGTCAATAAATTCTCTAAAGGTCTGTGCAAATGGACCACCCTGTCACTAGGTGGCACTTGACAGAAGAGACAAACTACAGTTTTATTTTTGGAGCTTGTGACCAGGGCCAGTACCTCAGGTCCTCTTGAATGCTCATGTGGTGGGTGGAGTCCTGGACTTGCAGATGTGTCCTTGTTCTCTGCCACAGCTGAGGCAGGTGGGGGTGTGAGGCTGGATGGGGTAGGTTGGGCGAGGCTGCCTTCAGACTTACAAAATCTGGAAAGGTAGCTGATTCAGCAGGCTTCAATGGTCTGCTCCCAGTTTCTGGGGAAGGCAACCAGGGAAAGGCTGGAATGAACCCACCCCACCAAAAAGTCTGTCTGTAGAATAAGGCTGAGATTCACAATCCAACTTTCTAGATCTCAAACCTCTCCCGGTCTACAGGTCTGACCTGCTAGTGTGCACCTCCACAAAATGCTGGCAGGCTGGGAGCTTCCAAATTTGGCACCCCAGGTCCACTACAAGTCTCCAAGGGAAGATGTATGGGCCTCAATCACTGTGGAGGCCTTAGCTTAAAGTATGCTCCAGTTGAAGACAGGTAGCCCCTTACCAACTTCTCAACACAAATTGTTCTCTCAGCTGAAATGGGTGGTGGAGGACCCCAGCTCCTAGTCAGTCTAAGCACTTCACTGTGCTACACCTGGTTGCTACACACTACTTCCTTGCCAGGAGACCCACACTAATTCAACAGGGCCTGTTTCCTGTCGGGGAATGGCCACTCTCCCAGATCACCACATCTCAGAACTGCACAATATTATCCCATTAGTTTGATCTATATGGGCTCTCTCACCCCACATGTCCAGCTCCCAGAGCTCCAATTTGTATCCCCTATATGCTCACTAGAGTCCAGGGGGCATAGGATCTAGCCTGCTTGTATGACTGGCTGGGCTGCAACTCTATGAAATACTGGTGGGTGCATTGGAAAAAGTCTGTCCACTACAGGCCCCCAAGAGAAAAGGTGTGGGATTCACTCTTTGTGGGAAGCCCCCGCTCCCACAGAATAACCAGCCTCTGGGATCACAAAAGTACTCCCCACTACTCCATGTTTCCCACTGTCTCTGACTCTTGGGAATGAGAAAGCTCCCAAGTAACTTGGTAGCCCCCTGGTCACCAAAGGTTCATGAAAGGGAAAGAGGGGCCCCCTTCATCTTTTCACTGGGATTTGAGCCTCTCTGGGTTTGATCCTCGTGGATATCTTTTTTGCTTCATCTTCTTCCTTCTCTGCTTCAGTTTTCCTCCATGAAATCCCTGGCAGGATTCAGAACCTTTTCTTCCCTTTTCCTCATCTGAAAACCTACTTTCCCTCCAAGATGGCCTGGCAGGCAATGTCTCCAGTTGGCCATCTTTCTCTCCTTGTCCTTAGGGAAAATCTTGCAGCAAGATTTTTACAACACATCTCAAAAAGATCTAGCCTCACCCTCAGTTGGTGGCCTCTTGTCTTAGGTCTAAGAACTGTGAATTTAGGTTTTTGGAGATCAAACACACCGAGAGTCTACACATCAATTTAATGCTAATTACTCCATGATGAATTAGGTGCTGCCTCAGAGCTCTATTTCTGATGTGTTTACCTCATTTTGTAAAATGCATACACTTTGCCCTAAAGGTTATGAATGGAATCTGGCTGTATACGACCTATTCCATCTGTCATAGCTGTGCTCCCTGGGAAGCAGGGCTCAGAGTTAATCATGCAGGACATTTATTGGAAGAAATTTCTTAAGATCAACCTTCCTACAAAGAAGAAACCATGAGAAGGATAGGGAGAGCTGCCCAGCAAAAGCATTCCCTAATCCCACAGAGAATACAAGAGCTGAGATTGCTCTCCAGAGCTGACTTGAATTGATACTCAAGGGCCAGAGTATCTGGACAGATCCTGGACAGAGATCCTTTACTCCTCTTCATTCTGTATCTTTATACACCATCCAGGTTCAACTGTCATAGAATTGGGCCCTGTAATCTTGATTCTTAACCTCTCTCTGGGTGTTTTCACTTCTCACTTTTTTATTACTCTTTATGGAAAGCATGAAGATATGTTACATTTACTATAATTCTAGGTTTTGTCTTCATATTAGAATGAACTTTAAACTTTGTTTTGGAAAAAGTAAATGGCTTTTAGCTTTGCTTAAAAAGAACTAAAATTTGGTTCCAAATTCATCACATGGGTATATTGAAGGAGGAAGTATTGTGTCCACCACACTTTGCATAGAAAGTCCTGTCAGTCTTGCATGGTCTGGACCCCAATAGGTATCTGGTAGTGGAGACAAATCAGTCCATAGGGCCAAGCTGCTGCACCCAGGCAACACAAGCAATGCATGATGAAGTTTCATGAGGTGAGCAGCCTTCTAGGCCTGGGTCTCAGCATGTTCTAGTCCTCAGGCAATTCCTCAATCTATGTTTCATTCTCCGCAGCAGCTGCCTGTGTCTTTACCCAGTGGTCCAGAGTCCCCAATCCAAGAAGGAGTGGCTCACAGGACTTTTGGAAGTCTACTGGGATTGAAGAAGAAAATTTAGCTGTCCCAGACTGGGGATTCACATAGACACCAAGATAGGAAACGTAAGTAGTGGTGGTAGTATCTGTTCTGTGAGTCATAGATGAACACCCTGGAGTAATTCTCACTCTTCCTATTTGTGCAGCATGACACCCTGGGGACCTCATGAGGATTATGAGTATTCCCCGCAGTATGCCTGGGTAGCATAGAATTGATTCTTGCTTGTGGCAATGAGAGTGGAGCCCTGGAGCATAACACCTTTCCTGCACAACTCCTCTTTTTTCTCTGCAGTGTCTGAATACAGGAGCCACCCCTGGCTCTGAAATTCTGTTTCTGGAAGCCTTCTTCCTGTCCCAGCACTTCTCATTCTCTTCCCACAGGGCTTACTGTGGACCAGTGGGAGGCACAGAGGAAGTGGCACCTCCAAACATCCGACTCTGACTGTAGCATGGGGCTCCCAGGCTAGGTGGGAGAGGAGGTACTGGGTTGGCCTGGAGCACAAACCTTCCCTGCTTTGCCCTGGTGCTCAGGCCTCCTCTCCTGGCTTGTCCACTCCTATGGAACCTCCTTTGAATTTATGGTGTTGGATAGATGGGCATAAATTAGGAACAATGGAGGCCCACCCCTTTTCAGAGGCCAAACTTCACCCATAGTGAGGCTACATCCTACCAAAAACTTCAGGGCAATAAATAGTGCATGCTCTAAAGAACACTCAGCCAGCCTGGGCAAGGAGCTCTTACCTAAGTTTCAACAACAGAGAGTTGGACTTGGTGCAACCAGCACCTCTTCCTGTTGGATGTCTAGGAGGCCCAAGTTGTCTGATGGTTTATTTCCACTTTGGGGAAGAGAGGTAATAATATAAATATATTGTATGTTTCTAAAAATTGAAATAGAGAAATCAAAATTATATGTAAAGAATATTAGGTGAAAAATATAGGTCATGGCCTATAATTACTGAGTTTTGCTTGGAAGGAAAATCTCAACTTCTTCTAAATGAAACTCAGGTCATAAAGCCCAACTAACTAAAAGAAAGAGTAGTCAAGCCTGATTTGTTTTTTAATTATTATTGCATAAAAGTATGGCACACTTCACGAATGTGCGTGTCATCCTTGTGCAGGGGTCATGCTAATCTCTGTATCGTTCCAATTTTAGTATATGTACTGCCGAAGTGAGCACTCAAGTGTGATTTTTATGGCCTCGTCAGTGATAAAGCAATTAATCTTAACAAATAACTTTCAGTTTTGCACGAATCAAGTGAGAAAATCAATCTTTAAAAGATTTAATCTCTTGTACCACAATTTTCTTTGCTTTACCAAATTACAAAGCAAGACAAGATACTGTCTGCAACCTAGTATTTTTCCCTATTAAAATAATGAGGTTGAATTAGCTTATTTCTAGGATCCATTTCTGTCCCAACTGGAAAATATAAATTTTATTGGAAAATAACAGAAAGGGCCCTTTAATGTGCTGTAGGCCAGCCCAGAATTATTTATTTATTTATTTATTTATTTATTTATTTATTTATTTATTGTAGAGACAGAGTCTCACTTTATTGCCCCTGGTAGAGTGCCACAGTGTCACACAGCTCACAGCAACCTCCAACTCCTTGACTTAGGTGATTCTCTTGCCTCAGCCCCCCAAGTAGCTGGGATTATAGGTGCCAGCCTCAACACCCGACTATTTTTTTTTGTTGCAGTTCAGCTGTGGCCAGGTTTGAACCCACCACCCTCAATATATTGGGCCAGCACCCAACCCACTGAGCCACAGGCACTGTCCCAGCCCAGAATTCTTGATTTTTTTCTATTAATGGCTGAGTTTTCTGCCTTCCTTCTCCATTGCTGCCTCCCCAAGACCATAGAAACAGAGTCATCACATTGCTCTGACACCTACCACTTGTTTACCACTGACCTACTATTATAAACAGGGAGGAATTGTTATGAATACCAAGGACCTCCTTTTGGTGGAAAAAGTGTAAGGAATTAGCCTCAGCAGGGACATTCACTGGGTGATTTGATGAAAACAATAGGCAGATTCCCAAAGTATTTTTTTTTTTGCACCCTAGTAAGTCCCTAACTTAATTTTTTTTCCCTTTTATTAAGTCATACATACATAGATAATGAATACATTTATTTTTTTGTAATTTTTTTAATTAAATGATAGCTGCATACATCAATACAAACATGGGGTACAGTGTAGTGTTTTCACACACATTCTGAAATACTTTCATCAAGCTGGTTCACATAAGTTGGTCTTGGCCAGACATACT
>CAUYTI010134296.1:0-11982 GCA_963575145.1 Galago senegalensis | reverse complement strand
AGTGACTCTTTCTAAGAGCAGAATATAATCGTCTTAACACAATAACTAAGAAAATGACATAAAGGCTATGTCAACCAGTTTGATGGAAATATTTCAAATTGTATATGAAAACACCACACTGTACCCCATGATTGCATTAATGTACACAGCTATCATTTAATATATATATATATATATATATATATATATATATATATATATCCTCAAAGAGTCATTACAGGGTTTAGGAATGCATAGCGTGGCAAGTAGATTTTCCTTTTGTTTTTTTCCTTCTTTTTTATCATACAGCATTCATTTTTTCTTCTAACGTCAGCACCTAATTTAGTTCATAAAGAACTACCTTCCCACCATGAGCCCCAGCCCCAGAGATGGAGTTCCAGGGTGAGGCGTAAGGCTCAGGAGTCTGCCCGTCAGAGCAGGGTGCTGCCTTGGCCACAGTTTTGGTCCAGCCTGCAGCACATGACTCAGTCAAGGCCAATGACGCATGAGCGACTTCTGCTGAGGCTGCTGGCCAGGAGGCAGCTGCTCTTACCCAGTGAGACTGACCCTACAGGATGTGATGCAGGCATTGTCTGCAGCCACCTAGCACCATGTGAAGCCAGAAAATAAAGCCATTAGAGCAGAAGCCAGAGATGAGAGATTAAATGGATTCCTAATGACATGTTAAATTAAGTCTCACTTAAAGCCCAGAATTACCACCTGGGCCTTTCAGTTCTGTGGGCCAATAAAGTCTTGCTGTTTCTGGTTGGTTGAAGCCCCTTCGAACTGGGTTTACAGCCATCTGAGTATTAAAGAAGTTTGCTGGATAAAATGCAGGACACCTGGCTAAATTTGGATTTCAGATAAACAACGAATAGTCTTTCAGTATTACATGAGCATTTTCTGTACAATATTTGTGAAATCTGCCAACCCCAATCCAAGCTCAGATCAATCTATTTCTAGCCTCTGACAATCACACAGGGACAGGTAATATCACGGGACGCAGTGAGATGTGTCCATTTCTCTTTAGAGAATTAAGAGCTCCGAGGTTATCTCAATGTCATAGAGAAAGGAAAAGATGATATATTGATCAAGCTGCTGTCATATCCCCTTTTCCTGGTCTAATCTTATCTCTTCATTACGTTCAAACCCGAGGTTCTGGTATTAATTCATTTACTATGTAAGGAGGTAGGGAAGCCACTGTGTTGATCACGACTCTGTCTGAGTTCATTGTAATTCATCTTGTTTTACGATGAGTTTACAGACACGGTGTAGAGAAGTGCGCAGGAGCACGTGTAAGAAGGTTCCAATCCCTCTGCTCCAAAGGGCTCCAATCCGCCCAGAGGAACAAATACAGGCAAAGAGGACAGTGATGGCAGCTGCATTGGTTTGGAGAAGGAAACAAAGTCCAGTCCCACAGCAGGTGGGATTTGAGCTGGACATTGGTCGGGAGGTGTGAGGTGTGGGGTGGGTGGGAGTGCATACCTCCAACACCCGCCCTCTTGGCACTTCCTGTTAACCTCTGCTCCTCCTTCCTTTTCGCTCCTTCTTTCCTTCTGCTTTTCTAGGGGTGATTTGAGGTTTGGCAAACAACCCCTGTCAAGCACACAGCCGACAGCAGGGGCCAGTTTAAGTGGGAATAGTGGTTGTGGGTTGGCTAAGGCTCCTGCGTATCGAATTCCGACTCTATTAGATTTTCCTTCAGCAAATATATAGAGCTTTGCAAGGTTTCTCTCAAGCCCCCGACTTCCTAGGCACAAGAATACGTGGAAAACTAGGTACCTAGCGACAGCTGCAGATGTGGGTCTGGCACCCCGCGAGGGTGACTTTAGTGGAATCCAAGCTGGCTCTGCCCCACGAAGGGGCTTAAACCAGCAGACTGTGCATTTCCCAATTTAGTCCCTTCTTAAAATCACCGCAGGAAAATACGCCGCTGAATTTTATTTCTATTTCATTCTTCATCAGCCTAGAATAATCTCATCTGGATCTTTCTCAAACAGAGGAAAACACAGACTTTCTCTTTAAGGAATGAAGATGTGTAAAGCCTGTCCCATTTTACAAATCTCCTATGCCCAGGCTCAGAGGGGCTCCCCGGATGCTTTTATTTGTCTTTTTTTTTTTTTTTCTGGGGCAGGCCTTTTAAAGTGTCCCCGTTCAGAAATTCGGCACCAAGTGAATCTGTTCATGTTGGATCTGGGGCTGCCAAACTTGGGGCTTATTGGCGTTACTCTGTTTCAGATGTGAGCGTAGCCAGGAAGGGAATGGCTTTGAACTTGAAACATGCAGACTAATGTGTGGAAGAAAGGCTGGCAACAGAGAACCAAGGCGCTCCGGATCCTCTCTGTTTTTGCTTATGGCAATGAGATGTTCAGTGCAAAATCAGGTTACCAGAGAAAATGAGTCTGATGTGCCAATTCATCGCTCATTGTCTATCCTCATGTCATGAGCCCATTACGTAACTTAGCAAGATTCTGGGGCCTTTCTCTAGAGAGGGCAAGTTCTAGAAAACAGCAGTTCTGGCAAGCATAAGGGAAGTCTTTAATTAAGAATTCAGGATCGTATTTTTCAGAAGCCCACGCCATTTATCTGCCCAGCCCCTGAATATTTTGATAATGAAGTATGGTGCTGATTTTTGCTTTTCCCTGAAGTAGACACTTGCACACGCATGGACAAAAATCCTCCCCTATGTCATGGTTGAAAAACCAAGCAATGGTTTATTAACTTAAAATGAAGCAGTAAAGGGTCTCTGGTGGAATTCATTTTTCAAAAAGAATATACCTCCTCCTCTGGGTGACTTACAGCAGACACATTCTTAACTCCTTTGAAAGGCAGAGTGAGAGAAAAAAAATGATTTGTCTTCCTCAAATTCACCGGCTAGACAGATTCTCTAGATTTACCTCCAATTTCCCCAAATCTTAGTGCTACATGTTTTAAGGAAGTAGAGTTATTCAAAAAAGATAATGTTTTCATGGTTGCAAATTCTGATTCCTTCAAGGGAAGCATAAGTGGCTATTTCTACTTTGAAAAGTAAATGAGTCACAGCAAGTTTCCATCTCCTGTTCTGTTTTTTCCCATTCCCACAATCATGGATATTATGCCAAACAGTCACCCAGAAGAGACACAGCCTCATCATAGAATTCTGTTCAGAGAGAAAGACAAAGCATTTAAGCTGCTAATAGGCCTTGTCGATCTGATCCCCCGAGGCCTCCTTGAAGGGAGGGATAAGGCCTTTCTCAAGTTTCTTTCCTAACCAGGGTAGCGGAGACACAGGCAAAACTCTCTTTCTCTTTCCCCTGCCCTTTACTGCTGTGTCCTTAAGTTTTCAGCTCAACAACGAAAGTCTCAGTGAGAAGCGACACAAAGAAAGGGGCTTCAAGAGGAACAAGAGGGAAGGCTGACCCACAGAACAGGAGGGGTGCAGGGCCTGGAGGACTATTCACTACCCACCAGTTCTCACCAGCAAAGGGGAAAGAATGTGGGCACGAAGTGACCTAGCTCACCAATGACCAATGGAGGGCAACAATATCAGTGACCACTGGAAAAGGGCAGTAAGGCCTGGTGGTGCAGGGAGACCGGGACAGACTTACAACCTACTTCAAACTGAGAGGACAAGGTATTTCTACCCCACTAGTGCCCTTGTGTGCGTCTCTCTTCCCTCCTCTCTTTCGTGAGAGGGACCCACTTCCAGCTCTCTTTGGAAGGGCTCTAAGCTGTCTCCTTGTTCTTAAATAAAATTTCTCTTTGTTAAAGTAAAACTTGGGCGGTTAGTTTTGCTTCCTACTCATGCTGCTCTAGTTTTCACTTTCCACACGCTTTCCATGACCTCCATGCCTTGCTTGAGTTCCCTAGCTGAGCTGAGTAACCCAACCAGGTTAACTGGGTTTAGAGAATTAGGACCTCTGACCCCCAACATTCAGAACGGGACACCCACACAGTCCCACCCCTGAATCTCTCCGCTGTACCTGCTACTAGAGACTGCCCTCTCTGGCTGTAGACTCCCAGCAGGCTCAGACCTCAAGCCTACTTTTGTATTCTTCACTGCAGGCCACCTCCTGTCCATGATGTACCCATTCTCTCCCCTATGTAATTACTTTTCCCTTTTCACTGACTTATTATCATATAAATATTCTATAATGAATCCTATTTCTAAAATAGACTTCCTTGGATTCCTCTTCCCTCTGTAGACTGAGATGTTCCCCAATCTCCTTCATCACTAAGCTCCATCTGCTGTTGCCATCTCTCCTTAGACATCCCTGAATTTATAATCCCACTCCTATCAGGATTTGGTCCATACCATTTCATTGTCACAGTCACCTCTGAACCTTTTTGTTTAATCCTGAGATCGTTTCCCATGTTTCCATCTTACTGGACTGGCCAGCAGCTTGAACGGTTGATAACTTCCTCCTTGAAATACTTTTCTTCCTCTGGATCAAGGCAGATGCTCCTGGCAATCTTTCCACCTTCAGGGCGTTTCTTTTCAATCTCTGTTATTGATTAGCTGTCACTTTATGGATTTCTACATATAGGAAGGCCCCAGAGTTCTACCCTCACATCTCTGCTGTCCTCCATCTACACTCAGACACGAATCATATTGGCTCTGCATTTGAGATGGGTCTGGAACCTGACCATGACTCAGGCCTCCCACTGCTAGCACTTCAGCATCTCCTCACCTCCGGACAATGGAAACGGACTCGTAAGAAGTGGCCTAAATGCCACTTTTGCCATAGTTACTCTGTTCTCTACCCAACAGCCAGGTCTATCCTTTGACAATCAGGCTTTGTTACTCTCCTTCTCAAAACCTAGTGTAACCCTCATTTCTTTACTTTTTAATTTTTTTTTTAGACAGCGTTTCAAGCTGTTGCCCTGGGTAGAGTGCTCACAGCAACCTCCAACTCTTGGGGTCAAGCAATCCTCTTGCCTCAGTTTTTCTATTTTTAATAAAGATGGGGTCTTGCTTTTTCTTAGGTTGATCTTGAACTCCTGAGCTAAAGCAATCTACCTGCCTCAGCCTCCCAGAGTGTTGTGATTACAGGTGTGAACCACCACGGCTGACCTCTCCACTCTTCATCTAGAATCAAATTTAAAATTTCAACATGGCCCACTCTGCCTTACCTCTCTGACCTGAGATCGTAATTCCTCTGTGTCTTTATGCTCTTGGTCTGTTCCTGATGCTGTTGCACAATACCACAGACTGCATAATTTACAAATCACAGACACTTACTCCTCACACTTCTGGAGGCTGAGAAGCTCAAGGTCAAGGTCAAGGTCCTGAGAGACTCAGTGTCTGGTGAAGGCTGTTTCTCTGCTTCTGAGATGACCTCTTGTTGCTCCTCCAGAAGGACAAACTCTGGTTCCACATAACGGAAGAGCAGAGGGGCAGGTGACTAGTGCACCCTATCCAACCTTTGTTTGTTTGTTTGTTTTTTGCAGTTTTGGGAAAGGGCTGGGTTTGAACCCGCCACCTCCAGCCTATGGGATCAGTGCCCTACCCCTTTGAGCTACAGGTGCAGCCCTGCACCCCATCCAACCTTTTTTAAGACAGCACCAATCTTGTTGTTAAGGGTGGAGTGCCCATGACTTGATTATTTCCCCAAAGGTCTCATCACATAATATTGTCTCATTGTGAATTAGGTTCCAACATATGAATTTCTGACAGACTCACACATCTAAACCATGGCATGTTCTCCCCAGAAGCCTCATTAAGCTGTCTTGCCCTTTCTTAAATACACCAAAGACACTCCCACCTGTGGGGCTTCCTCTGCCCAGAGAGCAAGTTATTTGGAGATATCACCTTCCATCCTTATGACTCTCTGTTCTCATTAGCTTTCATTTTTTAAAGAGCATTTACTACAACAAAAACATTTCTTATTGTTATTGTTCCTCTGCGTCCTTTAGTATATAGGCTTCCTGATAGCAGAACCTGTTTTAATCTCTTCTGATACCTCAAGCCTAGAATGGAGATCATCACTTGGCAGCTACTTAATAAACATCCGGGGCTGAATGCATCTCTATCTTGGCCATAAAACTTCCTCCATATCTACTTTACTTATTGCCCCAGGATTCTTCTGAATGTCATTGAGATTGAGTTTTTTCCTATTCCCAAGTATCCTAAACTTATACACACCTATAATAAATGTGAGTTTGCACACACACACACACACACACAGGTCCACATGCACTGGACATGTGTAGGATATTAACATTATTCAAATGATCCAGCCAACATCTGATATGCCAAGGTGTTATTTTTCAGTATTGGAGATAGAGTCTAAGAATATTAAAGCAATTCCTAGCTATTGTGTTGTCAACGAACAAGAAGTACATTTTATACACCATTTAAAAATGAAAAAAAAAAAGTTCTAGTACTGAGTACATTGGATACTTGCTTTTCCATTCTTGTGATACTTTAGTGAGAAAAATGTTCTTCAATTCCATGAAACCAATATATAAACAACTACACCCCCACATGAGAGAAAAACAGGATTAAATTCAAGTGGAGGAGAGAGCGAGAGGAGGAGAGAGAGAAAGGGAAGGAGGGAGGGGCATTGGTGAGCTCTTAGGTAATGGACACAATGTACAGGTGTACAGCACACTGCTGGGGAAAGGGCTCGACTACAACTTGAACTTTACCTAACAAATGCAAACCATGTGACCTAATCGTTTTACCTTCACATTAATCTGAAAGAAAATAGTTCTACAAGGACAGTCAGGTGCCAGTCTGGAGAGACAGCAACTGCAATTGATTTGTTACACATCAGAGAAAAACTAACTGACAACTGGATTAGGACATTGGCTCCAAGATATCTATATATCTTTTCACTACTGAAGCACTATCTTTGCTTGACAAAATTTCTGAACCTTCTCCAGGCCCATGTGTATGCTTCCTTGCAAGAGCCAGTTTTAGCAAGAACTCTGCTAAGTCAGTTTAGCAGGGATACCCCACCCTGGATAACCAATGGCCTTGACAGCTATTCAGGCTCTTACCCTCCATTCTTTGATGTACCCCAGGTGCAGTGACCCTGGCCTGCCTTCCAAGACTCCTCTGTTAGGCTGGTTTAATAGAATCCCTTTACCCTTGATGTTTCCTCTTAGTAAGTTTCCTTTCACTGATGCCTCCCCACCCTCCACTCCTTCTTGGCTATAGATTCTCACCAACCCATGCTATATTTAGGATTGAGTCAAATTACCCCTCCATCCCCACTTCAAAACCCCACTGCCAAGGTCCCTACACCTATGGTGAGGCTGCTGAATAGTCTTCCTTGCTGTACTTTATCAAGTATCACTGAATAAAGTTTTCTTTCACATAACTAAAAACAAACACTTCTGATAGTCTATACTTTAAACAAGAACCTCTCGATGAAAGCATGGCGACAGATACCACGTATTTCTTTTCCATCACGGGAGCTCAGTGCATGAGGCAACAGGGGGCTTAGGGTCTGGGGGCAGGAAGGACTCAGTCTCTGAAGTCTGGCAGACGTGAATTTGAACTTGGTTTTCTGCTTACCAGCTCAGCCCCTTGTTTTCCCTCTCTACTCACAAGAATTCAAGGAATCAACCTGTAAACCATCCTGCATTGTGCCTGACACCAAAAAGACCTACCAAACGTGAGTTGTTATCATTATTACCGTTATCCCTATTAGTCCCAGTATTAGCTGAAAATGTGTAAATGGCTTATACTTTATTGGGGCAGCCAGCGGTTGCTTGGTCTCACCATGGGGGATGTCTCTGTCTATCATAACTGGTGCCTGTCAGTTTTTAAACCATAAAGACAGACGGTTTTTCTCTGTAACTAAGCCAATGTTTCTTAGCCTTTTGCCACCAAGTGGCCAGTTGAAGAAGGCCTGGATGAGATGGAAACTTATGGGACTTTTAAAAGATTTTATTAGGGTGGGAAACATCAACTCATTAAAGGGGCCATGGGGACCCTACTGTGACTTCTTCTCATAGTCTAGCTGTGCAGAGGACATGAATAGTAGCATCAGTAAGATATTATAGAAATGTTTTCATTTTAAGATTGAATGTTATTTGCTTTTCTCCCTCGACTGGTATTTGCACAAAATCTTAGCAGTGCATCAAACAGCACCAATAGTCACTGTGTTCTTTGCCATCAGCCACTGGCCAGAACCATTTATGGGACTCTGATGAAAAAAAAAAAAAGCCAGGCATGGTGACTTATACCTGTGATCCTCTTGCTCTGGGAAACTGAGGCAGAAGGATTGTGTGAGCTCAGGAGTACAAGACCATCCTGAGCAAGAGTGAGACCCCCATCTACTAAAAATAGAAAAAAGAAAGACACTCCCTGGTAGTTGGTGTAGGTACCTATAGTCCCAGCTACCCAGGAGGCTGAGGGAGGAGGATTCAGCCCAAGAGTTTCAGGCTGCCATGAGCTAGGATGACACCATGGCACCCAGGTGACACCAGGATGACACCATGGCACTCTACCCAGGTCAAATGGAATGAAACTCTGTCTCAAAAACAAAAAACCCAAATAGGCCAGTTTCAATTAACAATGCACTTACTACAGCAATAAAAAGATTGCTTTTATTAAATTGTAACTCTTGAGCACACATCTTTTCAATACTCCTTGCAACAAAATGGGAGGGAGACATAAGATTTCCCATAGCCTTTTATGTCCGTAAGTATGAAAATTGGCTCAGGAAAAGCAGTTGTGTAATTGAGCTTTAAGCTGAACTAGCCACCTTTGTCAAGGGCCAATGTTTTCATTGGAGAGAGAACCGACAAACTATGATTTTTCCAACATGGATACTGGGCAGACACGCTCTTGAAAATGAATGAAATGATCCCACCCTTTCGAAGAAACTACAGACATCACGTGTGGCTAATGATACAACTGGAGCTTTCAAGCAAAAATTAGATTTTAGAAAACTCCTATCTGCCCCAGTGAGCTTGGCAGTTTGTAACACTTAACGTCTTTTCTGACCTTTACATTAGTAAAGGTTTTAAGGACTATAATTTTTTGGGATATTGCGTAATAAAATGTGACAACCTTCGGAAAATGTTTAGAACTTAGTGAATCGATATTTCCCAATAGCCAACATCACACATAGGTAAAATATCCATTCTAAGTGCAAGACAGAACCGAAGGATTTTTACAGTGACTGTACTTCTATATGACAAGACAAACACCTTCTCCTTCCTCTTCTTTGTTTATGGCCTTCAAATAAGACTGGACTCTTGGCCCTGCTTATGTCATTTCCTCTGCCCAGAGTTTTCTTCCCCTACACAATGGGTTCTCTCTCTCTTTATCTCTGTCTTATTTTTAGACATGGAGTCTTATTCTGCCGCCCAGGCTGGAATGCAGAGTACAGTGGCATCATCAGAGCTCATTGCAACATCAGATTCTTGGGTTCAAGCAATGCTCCAGCCTCAGCCTCCTGAGTAGCTGTGATTACAAACATGCATCATCATGCCTTGCTATTTTTTCCTCTTTTTTTAGAGACAGAGTCTCCTATGTTTCCCAGAGAGGTCTTGAACTTCTGGCTTCCTACATCAGTTGCCCAAGTCACTGAGTTTACAGATGTAAGTCGCTGCACCAGGCTAAACCCCCACTTTATACAGACCTTTCAGCATAGGCTTCCTCCATAGAGAACTGTCTCTCATAGCCCTATCCAAAGTAAATTCCCTCTAACTGGGCATTGTGGCGGGTGCCTTTAGTTCCAGCTACTTGGGAAGCTGAGGCAAGACAATCGCTTCATTCCAAGAGTTTGAGGTTGCTGTGAGCTGAGATGCCATGGCACTCTACGCAGGGTGAGAGCTTGAGACTCTGTCTCAAAAAAAAAAAAAAAAAGTAACTTCCCTCAGTATCTTTAATTTTCCTAATTTTATTTATAATTATCAGACACATCATAATATATTTCTTAAGTGTTGCTAGTATTTTACCAAGAGGAGGTAAGTTCCATGAAGTAGGAAATTTATTTTTATCTTGTACTCAGTGATATCTGCCAGAGGCTTGAACAATGTCTGGGGGTAAATTAGGTACCAATGTTTCTTGAATGAATGAATCAATGAATGAATAAACACTAAGTTTTAATACACTCAGTCTCAGAGGAGCTAAACATCTCGAACAAACTCACACATCTTTGTTAGATTAGATAGAACTGTTATGAGTTTAGTGTCAGAACCTAATCTCTTAACTAGTATAAATTCTGAACTTCCTAAAAATTTATAAGTTCTCATTTTTTATTCCCCTTGCCAACTTTTATTGGAAAAAGATAAGACAACTTAATTGAGAAAGACCTATTCTTTGCTAGACAAGCAGTCCCCCCATCACTCCAAATACTCTAATTAGGGAGAAAAAGAGTAAGACGTTTTTGTAAATAGAAAGGAAACTTCAAAAAACTATATAGATATTGGCTATCAAGCAATCTGGGGATACATTTGCTCAATAAATGCAAAACTGATCAATATCCACAGAGCAAAAAAAAATTGAATCTTTGTAGGCCACAATTCTCTTTCTATAAATAATTTACAGAGCTGTAAAACAACTCAAACACACAGAGACCCTATAGAATCCGAAAGCCAAGACAAAGCCCATAAATAGTGAAGACAACTAATATTCCTCTTGGTTCATTTCAAAGTCTTGGATAGTTTTTTATATGGATTCTTGAACCAAAAGACCATGAATGTCCCTCCGCCCTAAGAACAACACAGGATTTGTATCATACAATAATATGAAAATATAAACACGTGGGCCTTCAGAGCCTTTCCAAATTCTTTGTTTGAATTTTCCATCTCCAAGTGGAATTCAGGGTCACTTTGCTCAGGTTTTGAGAGGGGACCTGTTTTGCTAATGCTCGAGAATGCACAAAGAGACACATTTCAAGAATGAAATTGAGATTGACTTACATTTTAAAGGTTCTGGAAGGAGGCAGAGAGGCAGAAATAAAGACCAGAAAATTAGAGGCTAAGCATAGGAGGACTATTTTGAGGAAGAGAAAGAGCTCTTGTGTTGTAAGGGTTTGGGGAGAGAGATTTAGTGGGGGGGGGATGTTTTTCTATACTTTGTTTCAAAGTAATTGTTTTCACTGCAATTGTTTCAATTCAATGGTTTCGATGCAATGCAATGCAATTTAATTAATCCTTTACATTTTTTTGAGAAATCTTATTAAAGCCAAATTACTTTGCTATGCTATGTTTAGACTTGGAATTATATTTCTTTTAGATATAACAACCAAGTTGTGGATTCTAGCCATATAATTCTGGCCCTGTATAATTCTTATAATGGTGATTTGCCCAGGAAATTTCATTAGTGGATTTTGATCATATGCAGTGCTGATAGGAACTATATTTCCTTCTTCTTTTTCAGTTCTAAGCATTGCTTTTAGTCAGTGTTAGTTCACAACCCAGCGACACCCCAAATTTATTTCTCTCTTGTATGACTTTTGGGCTTCCCTGTCAAGGATCGTAGCCACCAGCCACACACTGAGTGGTTGAAATGTCGCTAGTGAGGCTCAGAAACTTAATATTTATGTCATTTATTTTACATTTAAATTGGAAATCAAAGACAGCTTAGTAATGGAAAACTCAGAAGTAGTTTTGGAATACTATATGTGTGAATCTATTTTTTGAACTACACATTTTATAAGATTTAAATACAAATCAAGGACCTCAGAAGAAGATTTAGCGTGCTAATTAAAAGGTGTAAAAGATACAGCAGATTCTGAGAGCTTAGTGCAAAAAGAAAACCAAATATTTTATCAATAATTTTATGTTGATTACATATTAAAATAATAACACTTTGGATAAGTCGGTGAAATTATTTTAATCTCATATTCATTTACCTACTAGATGAGTATTTTATGAGTAGTTTCTATAACAGGTGTGCCCTGAGAAAAGGGGGAGTTCTGAGGTTTATCTTATAGGGGTACAGGTGAATCTTTCTAAGAGTAGAATGTGAACATTTTAAAGCAATAACTGAGAAAATGACATGAAGGCTGTGTTGACCAGTTTGATGGAAGTATTTCAGATTGCATGTGAAAATCC
>CAUYTI010134292.1:0-25686 GCA_963575145.1 Galago senegalensis | reverse complement strand
TATAGCTTGCCGAACTTCTTTCTGGGCTCAGCTCCCCGTCTCTGGCTTCATAGATTCTGATTCCAACCAGTATTTCTTCCTTTGCTCAGGAGCCTCTGACCAGGGTTGCTACCAGTCGGCCATCTTCCCAGAATCCCCGAGCATGATTATAATGTTTGTCTGCTGAATCCATCATCTGGGTCCTCTCAGGATTTGTCTGTTGCCATTGATTGCTGTTTTTTCTCACATATAGGTCATGTTTTTCTATTTATTTGTGTATCTGAGAGTTTTGGATTTCACCCTGGACTTTATGAATGTTATATTGTAGCGACTTTAAGATTCTTTTATATTCCTTAGAACAGTATTAATTTTATAGCTTTAGTGGGCAGTGAACTTGGTTGGGTTCACATTTCAAGCTCTGGTTCCCCTATAATGGGTAATAGAGGAAGTGCCTATTTAGTAGTTTTTTATTGTTGTTGTTGTTTTTTGTTTGTTTGTTTTTGGCTGGAGGTTGGGTTTGAACCCACCACCTCTGGTATATGGGGCCAGCACCCTACTCCTTTGAGCCACAGGTGCTGCCCAGCCTATTTAGTAGTTTTAACTGGGCTGCTTAAAATCTGCCCTGTGCATACATAGTGCATGGTTTAGCTGAGATTTGGGTAGAATTTGTAAACAGGATTTGGAACTTTTCCCTCACTTTCTCTCTCTTTTCCAGAATATACCACTCACTTTTCAGCTGCTGTGTTTACCTGAACTCTGTCCTTTGCTTGTTTACACCACATGTGGGATTTTATCAAGGTTCTGGACATCCATCACTGAACCAAACTGGGCTCTGCCTTCAGATGAAAGGCTGTAAAACGTGGGAAACTCACTCAGTAATGATCCCTTCTAGATTCTCCCTCACATCCAGATTCTGCCTGGGGCGTTCTTCAGTATTTCCAGATATGTGATTTTTATATTTTGTCCAGAGTTTGTATATAGCTGCTACCTATTGGAGAATTGATTCAATAGGAGTTCCTCACCCATCATTAGAAAGAGAACATTTTATTAGTATTATCATCTATAGAACCAGAGTAATTTATTTGCTTCTGTAATTAACATTGTATCCCAAGAAGGAAATAGTACATTCTATGTGTCCAATCTGTCTCTTTTACAACTACTGAGTTAATCATTCATGATTATCTGTCAGTGTGGATCTGGGAAGCTAGCTATGCCAAGGTTTCGGGCTACCTGATTTAAACACTTACATATATCTGTGCTGGCACTGTAGAGTACCACAATTTAAGAATACTACGAGGCACTTGAATTTATCTTTTTTTCATAGTAATGTAGAGTGATGAAAGGAGAAGCTTATTATAAATACCTGACTTCTGTATGCCATTTATTTGGATCTTTCTATAGCTGTGTTGTCCGAAATGGTAGCTACAGCCATATGGGGCTATTTAAATTTAAAATAAAATAAAAGTCCATTCCTTAGTTACACTAGCCATATTCCAAGTACTCAGTAGCCACATGTGGTAGAAGGGTACTGCATTGGATAGAGAGGAATAGGATATTTTCATTACCAGAGCAAGTTCTATTGGATAGTAGCTCTTAACAGAATGCTACTCCATAGAGCAGAAAATATACTGGGAATTGTATTTGTGCAATTGGTCACTGGAAATCTACAAATATTGAATCATTACATCCAGAACCGTACCTCAGTGGACACCGATGTTTACCCTTTTGTCACATTGGCTATTTTTCCCCTTCATATAACATACTACACTGGTCACTGCTTTGTTCCTATGAAATATCCCTGTGGTTTTAATTTTTATTTATTTATTTTTTAGAGACAGAGTCTCACTTTGTCACCCTTGGTAGAGTGCTGTGCTATCACAGCTCATAGCAACCTCCAGCTCTTGGGCATAGATGATTCTCTTGCCTCAACATCCTGAGTAGCTAGGACTACAGGCACCCACCACGACACTTGGCTATTTTTTTGTTGCAATTTGGCTGGGGCCGGGTTTGAACTTGCCACCCTCGGTATACGGGGCCCCTACCCTACCCACTGAGCCACAGGTGCCGCCCACCCCTGTGGTTTTAAAGGCACGGATAGTTCATATGGCTTCCTCTTGTCATGGAGTTAACCCTGTTCTAGGCACTGTGCTCAGCACTTTATCTGCATTATCTCATTTAATCTTTGTAACAACTTCATGTTTTAGATGCTATTAGTATCTTGTTTAATCTTTACCTTATTTGCTCTTCATAACAACTTTATGTCACAACTGCTATTAATATCAACATTTTACAGGTGGAAAAACCGAGACAGAGAAGCAAAATCATTTGTTCACAGTCCCATAATATGTGAGGAGGAAAGCCAGGATTTAACTGTGACAGAGTAGGGGTAGTGGAAGAATGTGTGTTTTTGATATTCTCTATGGAAAGATTTCCAAATCCTAAAACTTGGAAAAGGTATCCTTTCCCTTCATGAACAGAAGTACAGCACACGGAAATTAGCCACGTCTTTTTAGACTAAAAGAACCTTGGGTTATGTATCATGCCTTAGTCACATAAATTCCTCAACTAGGAGTGTTTGTGGAAAAATATTTATACTCCCCTCCCTTTTTCACCTCTCTCAGATGCCAAACTTCCTTTCAGATTACCAGCTTCTCAATGATGGAACGTCTTAATTCTGGCCCATATCACTTCTCAGGCCTGGAGCCTCCCCGTCCCCCATTGATTCTATCCTCATTTAACTGTAAATTTTTTTTTTTTAATTTTCTACTTAAAGGTGATTTACATTTTCATGTCTTCTAAATACATCTATTCATGGTTTACATTTCTTTATTCTATGGAGAAGCACTTCTTGCATGAATGTATTTTCTTTCATTCAGAGGATTTCACATTTTAGAGGGTCAGTTATTAATTTTGCTTTTTGCATAGATTGCTCCTCCACCATCACACATTCTCGTCCTCCCTAACATTATCAGAAAATTGGTTCAGTGGCTTGTGAGCTCTTAAAGTTAACGTCCAGGTAGATGGTTTTTCTTTGCTTAGGAAATGACTCATTGGTGGGTCATGAAGCAGGTGGTCACAGTCCTGTGGGGCACAGGACCACTTGCTTGCTGTCTTTTTCTAACCTTTCGAGTACGGTGCCTCCGCTTGCCACCAGAAAATGTGTCTTGGGGGTATCACCAGCTCAGGCTTCCTCAACCCTTTTGGGAAACAGATTAGACTGAAGTGACTTCCTCAAGCTACTTCAGATCTATATTGGTATGAAAGAGTAAC
The DNA here is from genome assembly GCA_963575145.1 of Galago senegalensis. Lineage (NCBI taxonomy): Eukaryota > Metazoa > Chordata > Mammalia > Primates > Galagidae > Galago > Galago senegalensis. The sequence continues at coordinate 22,437 of CAUYTI010134292.1, read as the reverse complement.
ATCTGGAAAACATATTTTGCCCAGCAAAGGCAAGCATAACAATATTATTGTGACGTGCATTTTCTCAGATGTGAATAGGAGGAAAAGTTCTAAAAGATCCAGAAAGATATAATAAAGAGAATTTAATACAATTTCATAAAATAGTAAAAAAATATGGGTATCATTAGAAATACAAGCAGGAGAACAAAAATGTTTTTCTGTGGCCTTTGGTCTCAAGTAAACGAAGGGAATTTGTCAAAATGTTTTTTCCTTGTGATACAGTCATAATGTAAAAGAAGAAAAGTCTGCTGGGAGGTCTCGTGGGCTCAAATCACTGAACTCTATTTGTATTTAGAGACAAAAACAGAAGAACCCTCATGATTCCATTATGAATCAGAAGTATAATAGTTTTAGAAACATGCAAATTTCCTTTGATACTCAGCTGCAAGGAACACTTTGAAAGAATTTTCCAGTCTTACTTATTTTGGAGATGCAGCTGGATAATTATTCACATGTGGAAGAAACAGGAAGGCCTAATTTCCTCAACATTTTCCCATTCTGCTCTTCAAAGGGAGTGTGAAAATATTTTTACAAAAGGATGGGATTCCCTGGGTTTCCTAATAGTTGAAATTCGTTACTCTTAGTTGATGTGTTACATTTTCTCCCCATGGTACAGCACCTGTGTTTCTGATAAGCCAATTATTTTTTAAAATTCAAAGGCATTTTTAATAATTACTTATGGAGTGAGCACATTAATATGTAACAGGTAGTGGATTTTTTGGTGAGGGTCATAGTATATTGATTTACTAGCTATTGAAAGACTCAGAGGAAAAACTGACCTTAAACAGAAAAATTAGGGTCATCAGTATTAATCGCTACACTGTATTTAGAAGTGAATTTCTACATCAAAATAGAATCATCTGATTTGGGGGATTTATGATTTACTTGCTTTTAAATTTTACTTTCTTGCATGTCCAACTTTGTCAATAACGAATTTTCGTTATTCGTGTGAGGAAGGAGAAAAAATAACAAGAAAACAAAGCATTTGCCACTTCCCTTCTGCTCATGGGGCAGGGAGGTCAGGAGCTAACCCAGAGGGCTTTAGTCTGGTCCTCAGCACGCCATTCTTTCTCATACGTATATTCCCACTATTATTAGCACCATTTAGATACCTGTTGTTAAACAGAACTTTCTGTACTGTTGGAGACATTCTGTGTTATGCTGTCCAATAGTGTAGCCACTAGCCACATGTGACTATTGGCTATTAAGTATCTATTAACACAGGGTAGGTAGTATGACCAAGGAACTGAATTTTTAATTAATTTAATTTTAGGTAAGACTTATCTAGCCATGTATGGTTAATGACTTCCATATTGGACAATGCAGACCTGGATATATCCAAAAGAAAAATCAGAACAGGCATCTAAAAAGTATTGCACCACTATTATGACTATACAAAACTGCATTTATTAAATACACATTTGCTATTTACTCACTGTATCTATAGTATATAGGTTATTAAGATTCTTATAGTATTGAATGGCATTATTCTTAATTTCTCCTGTTACTGATAGTGTAGTAGCAAAATTCTAGATTGTTTATTTATTTTTTGGTTGAGTGCTGTGGCATCATAGCTCATAAAAACCTCAAACTCTTGGGCTCAAGTGATACTATTGCCTCAGCCTCCCAAGTAGCTGGGATTACAGGTCCCTGCCACATTGCCTGGCTAGTTTTTCTATTTTTAGTAGAGAGGAGGGTCTCACTCTTTCTCAGGCTAGTCTCAAACTCCTGAGCTTAAGTGATCCTTACCCTCAGCCTCTGAAAGTGCTGGAATTACAGGTGTGAGTCACCATGTCTTGCTTTCCAGCTTACCTTTAATAAGCATGGACTTTATTATATGTGTCTCAGTTTGTTCATTTGTAAAATGGAGATTAAAACGAGTGCCTACTTAGTGTTCTTATGAGGGTTAAATCCGTTAACATATACCAACACTTAAAAAAGTGCCTGGTTCATGGTAGGAACTATGCAAGTGTTAATATTATTAATACAACTAGGGGATCGGGCTAGGCAAGGTAGCTCATGCTTATAATCCCAGCACTCTGGGAGGCCAAGGCGGGTGAATTGCCTGAGTTCACAGGTTCAAGACCAGCCTGAGCCAGAGTCAGACCCCATCTCTAAAAATAGTTGAGCATTGTGGCAGGTACGTCTCATCCCAGCTCCTCAGGAGGCTGAGGCAAGAGAATCACTTGAGCCCAAGTGTTAGAGTTTGCTGTGAGTTATGATGCCAAGGTACTCTACCAAGGGTGATAAAGTAAGATTCTATCTCAAAAAACAAGCAAAGAAACCCCTCCCCAACACTCCAAAAACCTAGGGGGCCTTTTATCATAATTATTGCTTTAGGTAAGTACAGCAGGGAGGTTGTTTGTTCCTTTAAATGTTAATGCAGAGAGTTAGAGACTAAGATATGGGCTGAACAGTGAGGAGTGGCTGAGGTCGTGGGGAGCAGACTGGGCTATGAATAGAATTCACGCCTCTCCCAGAGGGCCAGTGGACCGAAGATGGTTCCAGAACATATTTGGCTAGCAGGAGACGTTGCATTTTTTCTCGTTGAGTGGAGGGGTTTGGTGGTGATGGGAGAGGGACAGCAGTTTAAATTGCTAATTGCCAGTCACTTTTTTAAAAGACTAAGTTTCATGAAGAAGGAAAGTACATGTTTGGTTAAGTCCTATATTTCTTGCAGCCAGTACAGCACCTTGCATATTGTTGGTACTCAACAAATATTCATGGGATAGAGATGTAAATAGGGCTTTTCAGAGGAAGCAGGATGCTGTGGAGAGGGTGGCCTTGTGCACTGGTCTGAATGTTGCACTAGATGACCTTCAAGGTCTTCCAACTCTGAGATCACATGACTTCATGTATAAACAACATTTGATATTTTAGTTCCAGACAAAATGTCTAGATATAAAGCTAATGCAATCTCCTGCATCTCTGAGTATTGTTTACTATAGGCACGTAAGAAGTATTGTTCGATTTTTAAAACCAGTTTGTAATTGAAGTCTATTCACAATCAGGCCAAGGCAAACATAGCATTTAATACATGAAAACCAAATGAAGGTGCAGAAAATTTGCCTCCCTCATCCTTTGCTTTAACTGGCTTTTCAAATCTTCATTCACTGAGTGGTCACCTTCCTGATCATCCATTGATAATTTTACCTCCCCCCTGACCTTATGGATCAGGTCTTCCTCCAACACATGTTCTATCCTTCTTAAATATCAAGGATGGCTGCGTCTCCTCTTTCTCGTCAACCTTGCCAATGCTGTTTCCGAGACTGTCCTCTTGGAATTGGTCCGTGCCCCAGTAGAAGCCGTGCTCTTGGCCCTAGGGGCCTCAACGCTGCCCCCGGCGCTTCTTTTTTCTTGTTCTCCGCTGCCTTCAGCACGGTGAAGGAGTCTGAGTTGTCATCAAATCGGTTAGTAAACATGCAGCCGAAGCGTCTTTTAAGTGTGCAGGCATGACGGGTGGCTCGGCCACACATTCTTCCATGGCTCCCAGTGGGCGGCACCAAACCAAAAGCACCTTTCTCAGCTCTTCCCACAATATGGTACTGTTTGTTTTTTTAAAAAAATTAACATAAACACGCTAGCTCACTTCAACAGGGCATCATGTTTTCAGATCAAAGTGAAGTGGCAGATTCTGGTGTTAGGCAGTTCAGTGGTTGCCTTTTGTCATCTTTCAGGACTGTCTGAGAAGTGAAGCAGACATTTCTAGATCTGACTCAGTTAAAAGAAAATCAGTAACGGACAGCTGCTTTGGGGCACCTTTCACGTCATGGATCCATTGCTGCCTCTCAGCAGGCACACATGCTCTCATGTTTCCTTACCTACCTGGTGGGACCAACACGGATGTGACAAAATCTCTTCCACAGTGTCTTTCACAGCAGGTCCGAACCCTTCAGGCTCTGAGATCTGTCAGTGCCTCTGACTTTGCCCCCCTCCCCCCCCGCAGGGCAGTTCTGAGGCACCTTGTCTTTTCTGAATCAGTGAATTCATTCTGTTACCCCTCTGCTGCTGCCCATGTCGCTGTCCCCTTCTTGTTCAGTGAGAGCCATCATTCCCCTGTGCCTGACACCAACATGCCTGGCAATTCCACTCATCCTGGAACGCAGGTTTCTGTCTAACCCACCCTTGTTTCCTTGGCCCTGCTGCCAGGTGTTTCGCGTATGATAGAACTTATCATCGTGTCTTGCAGGTGTCCATTTTTTCCTGTATGGGACTTTAACTGCCCTGCCAGGCTGTGATTAACTGAAGGGCAAAGAACATGATTTAGCTGTGGTGCTCACGAGGGCACTTAGGGTAGAGACTGGGTGTCATCTGTTCACTACAGTCACCCAAGAGCTTTAGAATAGTATCTGGCTCACTGCAGTCGTTATTAAATGAGTGTATTTCCATGTCCAGTATCTTTCACATAAGAGGGATTTAATATTTTCTGAACTGACCAAATGGCTGAGAAGTTCTCGATTCAGTCATGAATCTACTGGCAGTTCATTCTTGATCTTAGGAGTTAATCTAGCTATGAGGTTTGCAGTAAAATTTACAAGCGGAGATGTTACTACTGTACTGTATGCTTACATAATGTGATAGTTGAAGGATAGATTCTTCAGGAATAGAAGGACCTTAATAAAGGCTCCCTCTTTTTGGAGCATCGATAATGTGCTAGATTCTGTTCTTAGTTTTTATACATATTAACTATTTTTTTAATTAATTCACTGTTTCTAACTCTTAGCATTGTGAAGAGTTTTTACCCCCATTTTAGAGATGACGAAACTAAGGCACAGTGAGTTTGATGACTCCCTCAGACAGCAAAGGGTTCAGAGCTGGGAGCCAGGCTAGGCAGTGTGGTTTCAAAATTTCTTCTCTTAATCTTCTTTGCTGCCTTGAGTCGTTTTCTATGTTAACCACATCTACCTGTTGGAATGCTTTCAGTTGTAACAGAAAACCTATTTCAAAATGGCTTAAACTATGCAGAGGATTCTTTGGCTTATGTCACCAAAATGCTCAGAGATAGACTAGATTCTAGGTATAGCTTGGTCTGGGCTTTGGTTTGATTCTTGTGATTCTCTCTGTCTTTCTCAAGATGTCAGCCCCACCCTCAGCCAGGTGGGGAACCTAGTAGGAAGCTGGCTGTATTTGTTTAAGGCACCAACATCCCAGGAAGAGATGATGTCTTTTATTTTTCCCCAAAGGGAAAAACCTTCTTTCACAGAAGTCCCTGAAAATGTCTCTTCCAATCTGACAGACTGCAACTCAGCCATAACCCTCCAAGACCAATGGCCAATGGGTATGTTTGTGCACACGAGTTCATGTCTGTGCTGCTGGCCTCCCTTGTAGAGCTGGTGATGGACTCAGCTTCCCCCAGAGACACAGCTCCTCTGGGGACACATGAGTGAGACAATGGAGGGTGGCTGTTGCCAAGAGATGGCAGAAGGGCAGGCAGATGTTCCCTCATTTAATAAGCTCTGAATTACTGAGTGCTCACTGCATCCTCATCTTAAGAAGGCAAGCCCCAAGATAAAGCAGATCCCAAAGTTGGTTAAAAATCCACTTATCGGGTGGTGCCTGTGGCTCAAAGGACTAGAGTTCCAGCCCCATGTGCCCGAGGTGGTGGGTTCAAACCCAGCCCTGGCCAAAAAATGGGGAAAAAATCCACTTATCACTAAGCTATAAACGTCAAAATCAGGTTCTAACAACCTTGTCAAGGAATCTTTTAAAACTGTGTCTGATTGGAACTTTTCAGAGACAATAGCATTTGTTTCTAAACAGTTTTTTAAAAACTAAATATAGAATAAGACTACTAAGAATTGGAATATTATAGTTAATTATGATAGAAGAAGTAGTTGGAAAATAGAACTGATGATTATATAACTCTCATTGTGTGTTTTAGTGATAGTTTCTGGAATCATAAAAGCAATAATAATAGAGTACTATGTAGTAAGACCTGCAGCATGGCTCACTACTTAAGATTTCATTTTTAATTTCACTGTGAGCCCATATGCAACTAAGGGATGGAAAATTTCACTGAAGAGTTAGAGGTTAGGACATATTGCAGAGTGTCTGTTAATGACGTGATTTCCATCTCAGTTCTTTTCTCTTTCATTAAAATTGCATATGCCATATTTAAAACTGATCTCAAATCTAACTCCAGTAGACATCATTCTTTTTCATTCATTTAATAAGTTTTGAATTATTGTGAGCCAAGCACTTGTGGATATAGTGGTGAGTACTTGTCAATCTTTGTTGCATTTGAATTCTCTATGGATTTTTCATTTTGTTCTGGGAACTTACTGTTTTTCTCATTTCATTGAATTATTTCTCTGTTATATTTTGGTTTGCTGAGCTTCGGGATAAATTATTTTATTTTATTTTTTAAAAATGGAAATGAATTTTTTTTTTTGAGACAGAGCCTCAAGCTGTCCCCCTAGGTAGAGGCCATGGCATCACAGCTCACAGCAACCTCCAACTACTGGGCTCAAGCGAGTCTCCTTACTCAGCCTCCCAAGTAGCTGGGACCACAGGCGCCTGACACAATGCCTGGCTATTTTTTTGGTTGCAGCCATCATTGTTGTTCTTTGGCAGGCACGGGCTGGATTCAAACCCACCACCTGAGGTGTATGTGGTGCCACTTGAGCCACAGGTGCTGAGCCAGAAATGAATTTTAACACAGATAATGAACACAGCATTTTGTAAATCTATTGCTCAAAGGGAATCTCTACCTGAGGAAATCAGCATGTTATACTCTGAGAGATGAAATGTTACAGCCTAAAATTAAATTATGAAAATTAAAAAATGAAATTAAAATTAAAATTAAAAAATGAAATTAAAAAATGAAATTAAACAATGAAATTAAAAATTAAAAAATTAAAAAATGAAATTAAACAATGAAATGGTTACCAAGGTAATGTAGGTCAGGGGATCAAAGATGAAGGGTCACACATTATTAAAAAGAAATCCAAAAGGGCGGCTAGGTCACAATCTCTTATTAGTGTTCCAACCTGGCCTCTGTTTTTGGTAAACTTGAACATTTTGGCAGATAATTTGCACTAGATGGTTTATCACAGCTCAATTTACAATTGCCAAGATGTGGAAAGACCCTAAATGCCCACCAACCCAGGAATGGATTAACAAGCTGTGGTATATGCATACCATGGAATACTATTCAGCCATTAAAAAGCTGGAGACTTTACATCTTTTGTACTAACCTGGATGTAGGTGGAACACATTTCTCCTAGTAAAGCATCACAAGAATGGAGAAGCAAGAACCCACCATACTCAGTTCTAATATGAAGGCTCATTCCTAGTAGAGGAGCTAATACCAGGTGGGCGTAGGGGAATGAGCAAGTGGGGAGAGGGGAGGAGGAAGGAGAGGGACGGGGGGTCACGGTGTATGACACACTTCCTGGGGGCCAGACACAATTATAAGAGGGACTTTATCTAACAATTATAATCACTGTAACCTAATTCTTTGTACCCTCAATCAATCCCAAATAGTAAAAATAAATTTAAAAAATTTTAAAATCACTTGTCAGGGATGTCGACAGTCTGAGGGGCATGCTCAGTCCAGGTCATGGGAAGGAGGAAGAGGCTGTGGGCTGAGGAGGGAAATGGCTGCCAAGAACAAGCTGGAAGAGTGTTTCCCAAAGTGTGTTCTGCAGAGCTAGCACCTCCTGTGTTCTCTATGGATTCTTAAGATTTCTTTCCTGAGAGTTTTTCTCTTAATTCTGCTCCTCCCTACCTGACTGAGCCTTTCTACTTCCCGCCAGCAGAGCAAATCTTACACAACTCAAATTCAATTATACCTTGTTTCTACTTACATAACCTTAGTAACATCTTGGTACCTATAGAAAAATACTCAAAATCTTTGAGAAGGTTTAAAAATGCTGTCACAAGATGACCTGAACTTGACGTCCCAGCCATATCTTGGGCTGCTTTGGCAGCACACACCCTGGAACCTGTTCTGCGGGCCTCCCTCCTCACTGTGTGTGAAAGGGATAACTTTTTACAAATGTCGTCTGCACATTCTGGCCCTTATTTCTGGGACACTGTCTCCTACCTTCTCTACCTATCCAAATTCCACTCCTGCTTTGAGAACCAGCTCACACATTTCCCATTCTGTAGGGGCTTCTGCAGAGGCAGAGTGACTCTTCCTTTATTATACTGCCATAAAATTAATGGGACTCTATTACTCCCCGTGATATATCACACTGTAATTTTTATATGCCTCTCTCTTGAAAAAGAGATGTTGTTTATCTTTGTAACCCTTAGGCCTATGCACTTGGTACCCAATAATTATTTTCTGAGTTACCATTTATCGATGTACCACTCTACACAACATATTGACCATTGAGAAATTTCTTTTATTGCTTAAAATGACATTACCAAGTGCTCTTTCTGGGCCAAGCACTGAGCTGGCATTTAGCCCCCAAATGGAGCATAAAGGCTTCACTCCATTTGTAATAACTCTGGGTCTTTGTTGACAGTTTAAAGTTTACTTTGGCTTTGGTGACTTTGTATGGCATATCAAAGTGAGAACTGTCATCGTCAGAATTTGATTGGATAGTATTTTTTTCCCTGTACATAGAAATTTCTCGGTAGGACAAATGGGGTTTAATATTCTTGTGATAGCACTATTAAGATGGCAATTCAGTATAAAAATACTTGACATTTCCATTTTCTCCTCCCAAATAATTTTTTCATGTAATTTATTGTAACAAACTTACTTTTTCACATTTCTCTCTGTAGATTATTAACTGCAAAACTTGGGGTAAACAACGAAAGGAAAGTATCTTTGATTTGAGTTACGGTTCTGACTTGGCCCTCGTGTTATATCTTTTTATTAGAAATCTCAGTGAATTACTCCAAAGTTCTCTGATACATGAATCTGAAAAGACACAAAAGAAAAGCTGTGGTACACTTCAGTGATTTTTTTAAAAGTTCATTGAAGAACAGCCTTGGGATCATAAGTTCTAATTCTGAATCCATCAAGCATGCTGACTTTGTTCAGGAATATTCTTATTTTAAATATGCACAAAATATAAAAAGCTTATGTCATTTCCCCATCCTAAAAAGAATTCATTATCAGCATCATAGTGAAAAAATTATTAGGTGATGTTTCAGAATTGATTCAACATTTTCCAGTTGCTGTGAAATGTACTCATCTTCCTTCTAATTAATAATTTTAGAAACAGAATTGAATGTTCTTTTCAAATTTCCAAGTGGTACTTTGTCGTGAGTGGTTTCATGACAAAGAAAGTTTTGATTTTTTTCTTCTTTACGGTTACTGGTTCTTTGCCTTTAGGATGAATATATTTCATCAAAGCATAGGAAATGCTATCCTTCCCAAATGGTTATTGTATCAAATAAAATTAGGACAACACATACCAGGGGTTTGGAGAAATTGATATTTTAAAATAACCCAAAGCTAGGTTAATGCTGAGTAGTCATTTCACAAATAAGGCAATATTACTCTGATCATCAGCAGGAAGTAAAGCAAGGAAGTCTGAAGTTTCTTATTAAGGAGAGAGAATTTATCTTCTATTTCCTTAACAGACAGATTTGGACAAATACAGTGCCTGTTGAGTTTTGTGTTTCTTAGTCCTGAATGGTAGAGAACCAGGGTGTGACATCTTGAGGTTTCCCTCTGCCAAGCTCTGTGGAATGTCATCTTGCAGCCCAAAGTGGAGATGGGACAATGAAAAACAGACTGTGACAGACGTGCCGGTTTTATTATGATGCTGCCAGTTGTTACTGTCCTTTATGACAGGCCTCAGCAAGCACATCTGTCTTCCTAGAATTGGGCTGAAATCGTGACATTTCATCATTCATCACAGACCATCTCAGCCTCTCCTGACCTGAGCAGCTGGTCTGCTCAAAAGACTAGCTCTATTGTCCTGACTACCCCCCACCGTGCAGATTGAGTGACTCCAGTCTGCTTCAGCCCCAGGATAAGACGCATTTGGGGCAATCTCCCTCAGCCTCATTGCAAAGATGGATGGGAAGATATATATGGCAAGATGGCACCTGCAGGATTAATTCATGGCGGAGCAGCAGTTCCAAATGCTGAGTGATGTTAACTTTGTTGTTTTCTTTGTTGAACTGCGACCATCTCCCTTGTGGGCAGTTAGGGAAGGCTGCAACCACTGCTGGGGGAAAGTGCACAGGTGGGAACAAAGAACTAAATTCTTAGCTTTCACAGTCAGAAGTCATCTTGGTATAAGGCCAAAAAGATCTAATGTAGGCCCACTCTTCAGAAAGAATGGGTGTGTCTTTCCAAACTTCGTACAAGATAAAAGAATTTCCTGGTAAGTGGAGAGTTCAGAAAATGAGTAAGCTGGAAGTATTTTAGAGACAAAGCATTCTTCCTCTTGTCACATTAGGAGTCTGGAGTGTGTGTGTATGTGTGTGTGTGTGTGTGTGTGTGTGTGTGTTAGGGAGGACATGGTACAACTATCTCTAAGCAGGAATATGAGAATCCATGGTTTGTGCCCCACTATTCAGCTGGCCTCTTGCAAGGGAACAGTCTCATACAGTGTAAGAACAGTGGATTGGGGGCATCCACATTTAAGAGAAGTGGCAGTTTGGCCAAGAGGTCTTGGGGCTAGGTGAGTAGTAAGCAGAGAAGTGAGTGGACCATGTCGGCAATGGAATTACTAGGATTGGCAATGCTGAATTCCAAGTGGGTGTCAAAAGAGGACCCACCCCCTGGCAATTGCCCTGTGTGGGTAAATGAGCCTCACACCTGCTGTCTAGTAGCCCATGAGTCAAGTCACATCGTTACAAAGGATGTCAGTATGGGGTGGTGAGAGAGAGAGAGACAGAGAGAGACAGAGAGAGAGAAAGAGAGAGAGAGAGACAGAGAGAGAGAGAGACAGAGAGACTCCCTGCTCTACCACCACTGCAGGTTAGCAGTTCTTTAACTACCACCCACTCTCTGAACCCTGAAAGTGTAGGTTGAGGATAAAACAGGAGTACATATACCTTAAATGTGAATTAAAGAAAAAATTCGAATTGACTAAAAGGAGCCACTGGATTGGACTGAGGAAGAAATGGGAACCTATGATAGATAACACATTTGTTAGAAAAAAATAAAGTTATGTTTATGCACCTCTGAGGATTCCGTGGGCCACTGTAACTGAAAAATGCCTATGCATGTGTGCAGTGATAATCAGCAGAGGGAGGGCAGCAGGTGAGGCGTGCACAGCCACGGATCCCTTCACGTGGAGATACATTCCAAGGAATGTGGCAGTAGGAAATTTTGTCCCACAAACATCAAAGGGTGTACTTATACAAACCGAGATGGTATAGTCTACCATACACCTGGGATACACAATGCTGGACAGTTAAGTTCAGGAACTCATCCTAGAAAAAGGGCTACATACCTCATTGCTGAATATCACTACAGTCACCCTCAAAGTGCTCCCCTTGGGACACTGTGCACCAATAGCAGCACCTAGTTCACCCTTTACGGCACTTTTTTCTGTTGCTCTCGGCTACAAACCTGTATAACATGTTACTATATTAAACACTATAGGCAATTATGACACACTGGTAAGTATTTATGTGTCCAATGTGTCTCAAGATACCAAAGGTATAGTAAAAACAAATGGTATAAAAGATAACTGATAACGAATGGAGCTCACAGGTTTGGCAGTTGCTCTGGGTGAGTCAGTGCGTGAACGGGGAGTGAGTGTGACAGGCCAGGGCACTCCTGTACACTACTGTTGACTTTATAAACACCGGACTCCAAGGCTATGCTCAATTTATAGAAAATAATTTTCTATCTTTGATAATAAATAATTTTAGCTTACTATAATGTTTTTACTTCATAAACTTTTACTTTTTAACTTTTTTGAAATTTTGTGATAATACGTAGCTTAAAACATGAACGCATTGTATAGCTGAACGAAAATATTTTCTTTATGTCCTTACTCTATAAGTGTTTTATTATTTAAAAATTTTTCAATTTTACTTTTACTTTTTAATTTTTTCATAAAGAATGAAGACACATGGGAGGCTGAAGCAGGTGGATTGCTTAAGCTCAGAAATTCCAGACCAGCCTGAGCAAGAGTGAGACCCCCTGTCTCTAAAAATAGCCAAGCATTGTGGCAGGTGCCTGTAGTCCCAGCTACTCGGGAGGCTGAAGCAAGAGGATTGCTTGAGCCCAGAGTTTGAGGTTGCTGAGAGCTAGGATGTCATGGTACTCTATTGAGGGTAACAGAGTAAGTAAGACTCGGCCTTAAAAACAAACAAACAAACAAACAAAGAAAAAAACTAAGACACAAATACACATTAGCCTAGGTCTACGTGGGGTCAGACCATCCACGTCACTGTCTTCTACCTCCACGTCTTGTTTCACAGGGAACTTCTCAGAGGCAGAAACACACATGGAGTTGTCACTTCCTCTGATAACAATGCAGTATTCTAGATTATCTCCTGAAGGATTTGCTTGAGACTATTTTATAGTAAACTTCTTTGCTTTTTAATAAGTAGAAGGAATATCTTTTAAAATAATGATTAAAAAAGTATAACTTAATAAATACACAACAAATAACAGCCTTTTATTATCATTATCAAGTATGATGGCATCACGCGCTGCACATCCTTGTATGTGCTGCACTTTTTGTCCTCCTGGCAACGCAGCAGCTTTGTTTACATGAGCATCAGCCCAGACGTGTGAGTAATGTGTTGTGTGGGGACATAGCACAGGAAACGGAGAGTATATATTCTTTCCAAATTTTTCAAACTAAGTCTGAGGTAGTAAATTCAGATTTGTAGCAAAAGTTGAAAGAATAATCACATTGCCTTATTTTTAACATAATGCAATAAATTAAAAAAACTAACAATTAAAATATATTTTTTGAAACTTAAAAGTGCACCTTTAGAAAACACCTAAAGAGGAAATCAAAAAGGAAATAACAAATATTATACAATGAAAAAACAATATATCACAATGTGTGAAATGTGGCCAAATACAGGCAGAGGGAAAATTTTAGTCATAAGGGCATTTGTTAGGGCAGACAATATGTTAGGAAAAGAAAGAGAATTAAGCATTCATACGAAATATATGTAAAGAAGGAGAAAGTAAAAATGAAATTATTAAGAATAAAAAATAGAAGAATGTGGATAATTAGTACATGTGTAAACTTTTTCTAATAAAACACAGAATCTTTGTGGATTTGTCAAGATAAAAAAGACAGCACAAATGAATAATACAATAACAGAAATAAGAAAGCAAAGACAAGTTGGAGGAATAGTTTTAGAAACAGAAAATAATAGCAAATCCAACTTTATATTATTTTATTTGTAGCCTACATGAATGAAACAGTGTATCTTGAGATTGTGTTGTTAGAATAACCTTTGCCAAGGACTACTGGTGACTATTTTCCTGGCCACCTGGAGGATACTTATTAGCAGTAGAACAGAATAATTCTACACACAGAGAGAAGCCAAGTTAAGAGCTACTGGCAGACACAAAGACAGAGATAAAGAGAGAAGAGAGAAATCGAGGGAGAAGGAGGCCTGGCTAGAGCCGTTCTGTTTGGTACTTGAGCACAGCTCACTTCTTGGAGATGTATTAGAGAACACAAACTAACTTAATTAAAACATAGCAAGAAATGGTTTGGGGCAAATCTCTCATGTTTGATGACTGACAGAATATCTTTATAAAATAACAATACATTATGTTATATAACGTTAATACGTTATAAAATAACATAATATATAAATAACATTATGCATCGCCAAATGGCAAATAGCCAATGCATTTTTTCAAGGAAACAAGTGAATTAAATCTATATCCCATTGCCTTTTATTAATTTATTTAATCCTTAATCATCCTGGAAGAGATGAGTGCTCTATAAATTTTATTGAACATGCTTATTTACCTGGAATTGCCATCTTTTTTTGAATTATTAAACTCTCTAATGTAGGGAATTAATTCCTATCTACTGAAAAAATGTGATTAATAGAAACAGATGGAAATAGATTTAATGACATGTTGATGATGGAAATAGATTTAATTGGCTTTGGGCTTTAACAAAGAAACTTTAGGCATAGGCTTCAGCATTCTCTCTCTTTAAAAAAACAAAACAAGGGTGGTACCTGTGGCTCAAAGGAGTAGAGCGCTGGCCCCATATCCCGGAGGTGGTGGGTTCAAACCCAGCCTCAGCCAAAAGCTGCAAAAAAAAAAAAATAAAAAAGAAAAAGAAACGAAGACCTAGGAAAAATATTCCTTAGGATATATAGTTCTACACACAGAGGATGCATGAACCACAGAAAATGGTTCACTCTAGGAGCTGATAGACATTTTCAAATCTATTCAAAAGTGAAACTTGAATATATATGGAAATTTATGTAGGGAGAAGGACCAGAATTTTGAAAGAAGCCTGTGTATAGTCTATTTCTTTTAGGCAGTAGTTTCTCATCATTGTTTGACTTACAAATTTAACGAGGAATGTTGTATCCAGTTTCAACATAACATCGGAAAAAGTCTTATTTGAAGTCTGATCCTTTGGTGAAGGCACTGCCAGGAAAACAATTTCATATGAAAAGCCGCTCCTTCATATTTCTAAAAAACAAGCCCAAGAAACAAGATTGAATAAAATCAGCTTATATGAAAAATGATCAGGAAATAACTGTAATTTGGGGGGTTTCAAATCAGCTTCTTCTCTATATAGAATTTATGCAGGAAAACAAAACCCCCATCAAACCAGTCTGCTGTCCATCATTTCACCAGAGATATGAGTTTGGACAATGGGTTGCATATGAATTTTTTATAAGAGAAAAAGTATTTAAAACTGACTTTCAATCAAGATTAAAAGTGGCAAGTCAAGTTCAGTGTCAGGAATTTAGCTATGAAGAGGGAACAGCATTGGATGTAGTCATGAGGACAACCTTTTCTAAATGCCACTTCTTCTGTGTCAGGACTTACATTGGTTTATTTGCCTTTTTGCTTTTTTTTTTATCCCCTGCTGTTTTCCCCCCCTGAGGGCTCCACTCTGAAACATTTGTTCTTTGAATCTTTGTCCTTTTTCTCTTATCTACACTTTGGTTTTAATTAATAGAGAAAAAGGTAGATACTTGCCCTGCATGGTGGCCTCACACCACTTTTCAGGGCATGCTGCAACCATGTTTATTTACTTTATAATAGCATAAGCTATCTCCTGGAATGAAATTTTAAATTTATCTTTATGATTATACTCCTGAGGTCACAGAACTCACTAAGCTGCACTGAGCCCGTTAAGGCTATGGTGATATTGGCTTTCAGCCCAGCTAGGAAAAAAAAAATATGCCTTGACTTGTAGCGAGGGGAATTCCTGAGTCACACATCCTCGCCCTGCTTCATGTACAGATGCATCCTCAGAAGATGAGAGCCACTCTGAGGAGGTATTTCCCTGTTCTGGCCAAGGATATACAGAACAATTAGCTAATTATTTAATTTATTCAAAAGGTATTTTTTTATCTTCATTGAAAATTAGACAGATTAGAAAGAATCTGAAATTAGAAGATTTTTATTCTAGGAAATCTTGACGTGTTTATAACATAATTTTTCTAATGAATATTGAAGGTCCTTAGGAACTATTATTCAGGATTTTTTTTTTTTTTGAGACAGTTTCATTCTGTCACCCTTGGTAGAGTGCCTTGGTGTCATAGCTCATAGCAACCTCAAATTCTTGGGCTCACACAATCGTCTTAGCCTCAGACTCCCAAGTAGCTGGGACTAAAGGTCCCCACCACAATGCCCAGCTATTTTTAGAGAAGGGGTCTCGCTCTAGCTCAGACTGGTCTTGAACTCCTCAGCTCAAGTGATCCACCCGCCTTGACCTCCCAGAGTGCTAGGATTAGAGACGTGAACCACTGAGCCTGGCTATTATCCAGGTTTTAACTTTCTATTCCCTAAGGAGCCAGCCAGCTAATACCAATAAGATTACAGGAGAATACTATAGAAGCTTGCTATGGAACAACTTTACTGTGACGGTGTGCTGACTTAGCTTGAAAGCCAAATCTGTTCAGTAAAATTATGACATGTACACAAATAATTAATGACTGAAATACACATCTGTGCAGTGGGGACAGGCCATCTTTTGTAATCCAGGCAGACTTTGAGTTTGGAATACTCATGTACTACAACAAGCACATCTGATAGCAGATTTTCAAGTCCCCATTCTACTGGTATTACTTTTTATGATCCAATATGTTCCAGTATCCCAGAGTTCATGATAAATTCTCTTTTCCCAAATCCCTCAGACCCTGACGTTTCTGTTCATTTGATTTAGTTTCATTGGTGTCTGCTCTGTGTCCAGCATGGTGCTAAGCACTGGGGGTGCAATGATGAGTCAGACACTCCCTCCTCCTCTAGAATCTGTGCCTAAGAGCTCAGAGGAAGAGAAAAACTTAAAAATAATCAGAAAGTAATTTGCGTGTGCTCTGATGGAAATATGCTCTGATGGACATACCAAGGAAGAAAATTTTACTTGACTTGGGGGTTAAAGAATACTCATTATTGGACACAATAATGGAGGTGAACTAATTAGGTGGAGAGTGGGAAGGCAGCCATTCTGGACAGAGTAGCTCCATGTTAATTTATAGAGGCAAGAAAGCATGGTGTGTGAGAGATTTACAAGCCAGTCAATGGAAGGCAAGGAGCAAATTGCAATGAACTTCCGTGGGTGAACGTCATGTATACAATGTTACCTTCAACCTTATCCTGAGAGTTAGGAGGACTAACTTGGTCATAATTAATTAAGTAATATATATTTTTATTTCAGATTAATATGAGGGTAGGAATGATTGGGTTACACTGTGCTTCTAAGGTAAAGTTCAATTTGTAGTTGAGCTTCTAGCTGGGGGGTATGCAGTGTACCCTTACATGGTGCCTGTTAGATGAGACCTGACCTCCCTGGTCCCCTTTCTCTTTTCCCTCATCCTCTCCCCCTACTTTAATATACTTGCATTTTTCTCTTGTGTGGGTGTGCAGTTATTTTTCTATTGGTTTCACATTAGTCTTGAGGACATTGGATACTTGCTTTTCCATTCTCGTGATACTTTACTAGAAGAATGTGCTTCAACTCCATCCTGGTAAATGGTGTAAAGTCTCCATCTTTTTATAGCTGAATAGTACTCCATGGTATACAGATCCATTCATGGGTTGTTAGGCACTTGGGTTGTTTCCATTTCTTGGTAATTTTGAATTGAGCTACAATAAATATTCTACTACAAATGTCTTTGTGATAAATAATTTGTTTTTTTCTGGGCAAATAACTAGTAATGGGATTGTGAAATCAAATGGAAGTTCTACGTTTAGGTCTTTGAGGGTTCTCCATACTTCTTCCCATAGAGGATGCATTAGTTTGCAATCCTACCAGTAGTCCAAATGTATTCCCTTCTCTCCACATCCACACCAGCATTTGAGACTTTGGGATTTTGTGATTTAGGCTATTCTAACTGGGGTTAGGTAATATCTCACAGTGGTTCTGATTTTCATTTCTCTGATGATTAGGGACGATGACCATTTTTTTCATGTGTTTGTTGGCCATTCATCTGTGTTCTGATTTTAAATCTTTTTCACTTATGCAGATGTAAAAGATAGATTTGAAGTCCAATTCTGGAACAGGGGAAAGCAGTTCAAAGGTTCTTAAATGAAATTATGAAATGCTATGAGGAGGATGGAGAAGGAAAGTGTATTAGTTACTGTCTTTAAAATTTCACCTCAGTAGGCCCTGGCGTTTATATGGGGTATAATGCAAAACGTGGAGTCAAGAATGAGATTTTTAGTTTTGCTGACTGGATGGATTTATAAATTAGATATTTGAATATGGAGAAGTCTGAAATAGGATATTTTATTAAATTTCATAAGGGTGTAAGTTTTTGTAGAATTCATCACCAAGAAATAAGTTGAGACATACCTCTTGTGTTCTAATGCATTTTCTAGACAAGGATCCACTGGTTCTTGATGATCATGATTTAAGAAAAACCAGGTTATTCTTCTACTCAACTCTCATATACTTGGTGGAAATGTACAATAGTGCAACCACTTTGTAAACAATTAGATAGTTTTTAAATAGTTAAACATAGACTTATGTGTGATAGAGTCATTCTACTCCCAGATATACACCAAAGGGAAATGAAAGCACGTAGCCAGACAAAAACTAGTACCCTGATGCTCATGGTAGTTTTACATATAAGTAAAAACCTGGAAATGACCCAAATACTTATCAACAGATGGGTGGATAAAAAATTATAGTGTATCCACACAATGAAATATACTACACAACAATAAAAATGTAGTGATACATACTACAATGTGGATGAATCTGAAATGATTAGGCTAATGGAAGAAGCCAGATGGAAAAGAGTTCACATTTCATGATTTAATTCATATAAACTACTATGAAATTGAAGCTAATATATAGTCTCATTAAGTAGATCATTAGTTGCCTGGAAGGGGTGGGAATGGAACAGAGAGATAACCAGGACACAGGGAAATTTTTAGAAGTATAAAAATTTTGCCAAGGTGAGGGACTCACACCTGTAATCCCAGCACTTTGGGAGGCAGAGGCAAGTGGATCACTTGAGCTCAGGAGTTCAAGACCAGCTTGAGTAAAACAAAGACATGGTCTCTCAAACTAGCTGGGCATTGTAGAGGGCACCTATAGTCCCTGCTACCTGGAAAGCGGAGACAAGAGGATCACTTGAGAGAAGGAGTTTGAGGTTGCTGTGAGCAATGAGGCCATGGCACTCTACTAAGGGCAAAAGTGAGACTCTGTCTCACACACACAAAAAAAGTATAAAAATTTTATTTTATTATTTTGATTAGGTGATGGTTTCATAGATGGAAATATAATGTAAAAAATAACCAAACCAAACTTTATACTCAAGAATGTACAATTTATTGTATATCAAGTATACTTCAATAAAGTTATAAAAAATAAAGTAAGAAAAAAACACTGACCTGGTCCTCAATCAATGGTTGCCTCCCAAATGCCATATTGAAAGCCATGGATCAGAATTCATGAGTTAGATTCCCAATAACGTAATTGGCAAGCCCCTTGATTGAAGTATAAAGACATTCCTTTTTGAGAAGATCATAGCCTTTGCTCACAATTCCTTTTTAAAAAATTAAAATATTCTCTTAGGTGTAATAACAAATTTTTAAAAAGTGTACTGATGTTGGTACATTCAGTACGAAATTATAAGGGATGATCTCTCCTACATGCGTTCTTGGAGAAAGTGACTGAATATGAGGATGTGTCCTTTGGTCTTATTTTCCCTTTCTTCTCATCTTTCAAAAGTAATTTGTACAGATTTGATCACTTCTTTAAAGACCACAGTTACAATGAAGTGGCGAAGATGTGGGTTCTGTGATTAGCCTCTCTGAGCTCAGGTCCTAGGCCTATTCACCACTGGCAAGTGAATGTGTCTCCCCAAGCTCCAGTTTCCTTGTCTTAGAGAGGGGGATAATGGCAGCGCCTTATCTCACAGAGCTGCTTTACAGACCCAGTGAGATAATGTATAAAAAAACACTTAGCACAGGGCCAGGCATAACATAAATAACGTCAGCGGTTATCCCGAGTCCTTGACAAGTTCCCACTGACCGTGGAGAACTCTATAACTGAGCAGTTTGAAATGGTAGGGGGCACAAAGGGAGGTCAGCAGAGACCACTGTAAAATTATACTTTGGCACATTTTCTTTGTTTGGAGAAATAATACGACACCGCTGGTGTAAAACCAGAGAAATAAACAGGGAGGGAAACCACAACGTGAGAAATAACAAAAAGACCAGCTAACACTCTGTACAAATAAATAAGCACACTTAGAAATAGACACTGGAAACATCATTATCTCTGCCACCAAAGTACTGCTTTGTTTTTTTTTTTTGCTTTCGTTTTTCTTTCTTGGTTTTTGAGACACAGTCTCACTCTGTCACCCTAGGGCTGAGTGCCTTGGAGTCATAGCTCACAGAAACCTCAAACTCTTGGGCTTGAGCAATCCTCTTGCCTCAGTCTCCCCAGTAGCTGAGACTACAGGCTCCTACCACAATGCTTGGCCAGTTTTTCTATTTTTAGTAGAGAAGGGGTCTTGTTCTTGCTCAGGCTGGTCTCGAATCCCCGCACTCAGATAATCCTCCTGCTTCTGCCTCTTGGAGTGCTAGGATTATGGGCATGAGCCACTGCTCCTGGCCTAAAGTACTGTTTTAAAGTGAAGTGAATTTTTGGTAGGGGCTGGTGCTGTGTGTGGTGTTGGTGTGGTTTTTATTCTGAGAATCGATGTGATAGGTGAAGAATGAAAGGAGATTCATAGGGTAGTTAATCTTGTCTACGGGTTCTACCGTGAACTACTTTCTCAAGGGGAGCCCAGGGAGAATCTGATAGTAAACAGAGCAGCCAGTGTCAGAGCCAGCACGCGGTGGGTGCAGGAAGCCCCTAGCCTTTGTGTTCCTATACATCCCGGGCTAAGCCAGCTGGGATAGTTTGCCCCGCTCCCCACACATTGTTGAGTCGAACTTCTTATGTTAATACAATGAGTGTTTTCTTCATGAAACTGTGTTTTTCTCCTGAACACTTCAAAAGGTGTGGCTGAATTACTTGCATTTCTTTTGCCTCCACCCTGATTTCTTTGGCACAGCCTCAGTTCTTAGGATTTGGACATTAAGGCACATGCTCATAGTCATTGATTAGACTAAGCTGGCAAATGCACCAAGAAGTGGCTGAGTTCTTCTCGACAGTGGAATGATGGTGAACAAATATAGGCAATGTCTACCACCTTTAATTCTACTGTAAAATAAAACAAGTTTTGGCAGTCATGCAGTCATTGCCGTTGTTTGATAGCTGTTCTGGCTTATTCAGACTGTCCTTGGGAAAGCCCAGTGACGGACACCGTTTTCCAATTCTTCCTCTCTATCTTGCCCTCATTTCAAATTTGCAATTTTTTAGCAATCAAATTCATTTTGTTTGAGACTTTAGTTTGAAAAATTTTCATGATATTCTCTAGACCCTTCCCTTTTTGGGTAACATTATTTTTTCCCTGCCTGTGATAACTGTCTGGGCTGCCTAGGTCACAGTTAAGTGTGGACAGTACAGATTAGCTCTCCTGCTAGGACACAGGAATTGTTTCCTTTTCGTGAGTACCTATAATATGCCAGGCACGGCATGAATTACGTTATCTTTTGAATTCTTTTTTCTTTGCCAATGTCTTTTCTATGAGCTTGTCGAATACATCTGCTTTGGAGAAAAATTTTAAACACGAGTATTTGCTGCCAGGGATAATGACAGTCATGCTGGTGGCTCTCTGCCCGAATCCTTGGCAATTATAAACAGGCAGTCCTATTGTACCAGGCTGTAGAAATGGTTTGGGGGAAAGAAACAGAAAGGGATTAGGCAATAAAATTAACTGGGCATATGTAAGAAATAGTTTTCTTTGGCTTCACATGGCTTGTGGCAGGAAACATATTAACAATTTTTACTGAGGGCACATTGGAAGACAAAACGGTAACCAAAATTTGTACTCTGTATGTATTTGTAACTGCATATGTTATTTAATTTTTTGGTTAATTTTATATGAACTAGTTATAGATCTTAACTATAAAAAAGACCTGTTTTTCTTCTCCCCACTCTCTATCACTTGGTAGAGTAATAGAACGTATTAATAGTAATGTATTAATACATTCTATTACTACATGTATTTCATTCTATTAATGGTAATGTCAATGTATTACAAAAATATGGCAGTAATTCTAAATTCTGCTCCAAGATAGAGAAAGCTCTATTTGCCACCTGGATGTCACATGGTCCTCTGCTGGGATATGTGGTGAGGGGCCGTGGAATGTGAACCCAGGAAGGGAAAAGAAGTGGGGTGATCCAGACATTGGCGCAACTCAGAGGAAAGCCATTGCTTAAGTAGATACATATTTAATCCAATTCATATCTTCATTTGTTTGTACATTATATTAACAAAGTCTCCTTCTTTTTGCGGGATTACGGTTGGGCAGATGGAAGAGAGAACCCAGTCCTGCCACATGGTTAGTGTCCATAAAATATCTTTCTCTGAGATGGTGAGGAAATTGCTCTGAAGCTTAAAAAATCCATTGACTAATCATCTTTTTAACTCTGAAATTGATTTAAGTGCTTTACTTATTTGTGAATAGATTTTATATAGAGTGATACATGGTTCAAACACGTGTGGCCTCTCTGGGCTGTTACCTCCTGCAGACAGCCCATTCTTTCATGGACAACACTTTTTAGAAGTGTTTTGTTTGTTGACTTAAAATTCCAGAAGACAGGCTCGGCGCCTGTGGCTCAAGTGACTAAGGTGCCAGCCACATACACCTAAGGTGGCGGGTTCGAATCCCCAGCCCAGGCCCGCCAAACAACAATGATGGCTGCAACCAAAAAATGGCCAGGCATTGTG
>CAUYTI010134291.1:0-14542 GCA_963575145.1 Galago senegalensis | reverse complement strand
TTTGTTGTAATGTGATTTTTGGTTGTCTGAAAATATACCTAATAAAGGGATTGCAGGGTCAAATGGCAAGTCTATGAACCTCGTCATTTAAGTTGCAATTATTAGTTATACAGTTGATGTTACTTGAGTTGCACAATGTTGATGTGAAGCAGTTATATTTTTCTTTAGGGAGAAAAAAAAGCTTAAAAAGTATACTGGAATTCAAAGCTGGTTTAAGTCATTGGTTCAAAAACATAAAGGCAAATCAATTAGAATGATAAAAACTAATCTCAGTAAATGCTAATGCACTGTGTAAAATTCTTTGATTTGCTCTCATGTGATGCACTTACCTAGCATCCCTGATAACATTATCAGTATTTTCATTTTATGGATGAGCTTATTGGGGATCAATAATCCTGTATCTTTTGCCATTATGAAGAGTAGTGCACATAAGTGTCATGTAACTCCCAATCCAGGGATCCTGAAGATATTTTATCTTAATTTGTAAATTCAGTAAACAAATATTAATGGTGACATAAATGCCACAGATTTAGCAGTGTCTCAAAGTCCTGTTCTAGTGAAAATTTAAAATATACAAATAAATATGTAATATAACATTAGTAAAAAAAATAAGCAATAGGAGGGAAAATAAGGCAAAGTAAAGGGACAGCCAATGACAGGAGAGAAGGGCAGTAGTGTTCACAGAAGCACCTCCCAGGGAAATGAAATTTGAAGAAATGCTTGGCCCATCTATGTTTATCAAATAAGGAGTTAAAGTATTTACTTTCCTTACCCGTACTCTGCACTTCTCTTTATTGTAATCATGGATTATAGTACAATACCTAAATGTTTACTAAAATACTGAATTTCAAAATCATTGCTTGCAAACATATTAAATTTTATACTCATTCTGGTATTGGGAGTTACATACTATTATTAATTTCCTATTGGCCATTTACTATGTGAAAAAATATTGCAGGAAGTTATGTTACTGAGAATTAAAAGCTGTGGAGGTGCCTGCACCTTTTTTTAATTTTGGTGTAGCACCACTTTGATACATTCAAATCAGAGCTTTAGAATTCTTACCTCAAACAGATGAGAGTCACTTCATAGGATTATACGAAATTTAGAAGGAATCAACTCTGTGTGGCAAACCAAGGCCTGAATGAAATGCCTCTTAATCTTTAGAGGAACGTGTTGACTCAGTATTTAAGGTTTAACTACAAAATAATAGAATTGCAATATCCTTTTGCTTTCCCAACAGGCATATTACTCTAGCAGAGCTTAAACAGACTTAATCCTAAAATATATCCATTTGTCTAAACTATTTCATGGCAATGCTAAATCCTTTGAACTGTATACCTTTTATCTTAATTGGAATAAATAGTTGCTTCATGATACACTAGTATTCTTTAGATCTTCAGTTTAAAAGGTGAGAAAAATCTTTTTACTCTCTGGTAATAGAGTCCAAGAACTAGATGTAACCTTAATGCTTGAAGAAAAACACTTCAAGGATTCCTGAAAGAAGAAAAAATTCTACTGTGAAAAATAGAAGTTTTACATGAAATTTTCCAGCCTGTTAGCATTGGATAGTCTGTGAGAATTGGCTTACCATAGATAATTATGGTGAAAAAGTCGCACTCTCCCTTCTATAGCTAAACCAAAGCAGATGAGCCAAGATGATAAGCAGATCCCCATGTCTATTGCCAGACAAAGGAATTAATTAATTTTCTAGTGCCTTATCATTGTCTTTTTTACCCCAGATATTTACACTGGCCTTCAGGAACTAGAGTGGTACTTAAGTACCATTTTTTTTCCTAAGTACTATTTTTTAAAAGTTAAAGAACAATATCTTTTTAAAATATATTTTAAAATGTCATGTATTTGCTCATATTTTATTTCATAATAATTATAACTCAAGTGTGTTCAGTTACCAATTTAAACTCTTATAATAAAAATAAAATACTATTGCTCTGGTAGTTCTTAATATATCAGAATTATCATACATATATATTTCTAATGCCTTTGAATCATGCCTTCATAGATAGTATAAATAAGCCATTTTCCACCTGACTATCTTAAGAAATATGGTGCTTTCTGGAATTAGCAGTATTTGGAATGGCCGCTCACCCAGAAAGTCAGAAAGAGAGAGAGCAGGTTTCATAGGATCTGAATAGGCCTTTCAGAATATTGAGTTCAATTTTATGAAGGGAAGTATATGCCAAGGTTATACTGGGACACTCACAAAGGCAATAGTATATCATGTTATTGAGATTCGATTTTGCACTAAACGTAATGAAGAATTTCTAGCAGTAGAGAAGTTAATCCTTGAAGAAGATCACTTTGGTAGCAGGTAGAAGTACAGAGGGAGGTTTGGGAGATAGTCAAAGAACAAAACTGATAGGATTTGAGAACTGGACTGGGGGATTAAGAACAAAGAAAGGGTTTAATTTACTGGTTTAGGTGAGCTAATGTGCCAGGTAGTGAGGTGGGGAATACTTGAGGAAAAAGAACAATGGAGCAGTGTAAGAATTTGGGGTCAGCCACACTAGTTTGAAACGTCTACTGTACACCCAAGTGTAAATGTTTTGTGAACTGTTTACAAACTATGGAAGACTGATAGACTATGGAAGGCTGATAGATATTTAGGAGTCAGTGACTATTTACGTACACCTATTAAATTATAGCAATAGACATATTTATAAAGCTATTTTTGACAAAGGAAAGTAGACTGAGGTCAAATTCTGTGAAGTTTAGCATTTCAGTTTTACCCCAGATATTTACACTGGCCTTAAGGCCCAAAGATTAGAAACCCATGAAAATTATTTTCATGAAGTGGTCAGAAAGGTGGGATTGAATCTAAGATAATTTGACTTCCAATAAATAAAAAAAAAGTTTATTTTTCACCTTATCATTACTAATTATGGTGCTTGACACCTTAAAATTTTTTCATATCTCTTCAGTATACAAAAAAATGTCAATTATCAGGTCATACCTAATGTAGGTTTTCTATAAAGTATATGGGAACAGCAAATACATTCCCAATTGCAAAGCATATATAGATAATTTCAAAAATAGAGAAGTGGCTGTATGACCAGATGGTAAGGAAGTGAAATGCAGGTATTTTATACATTCTGCTTCCCGTGTGCAATCCCCGGAGATACTCCAGGTCATGTGTTTGAATGGGAGATGTGTAGCAATCTCTTTGAAGGTGTGAGGATGCCTTCTCAAAGGGTGATAAGCAATTGGCTTTGGATGTAGTGGGAACACTCCCTCTCATATATAACTATGGATTTCTATGTGTTTTCAGCCTCTAGAAAGTCAAAGTAGGGACTCTAAAGATAGACTCCTGCTAATAAAGGGAGAAGCAAAATAGAGCAATTAAATAGATTAAGTTCATAGTATGATGGGACAGAATTCAAATATAGAGTCCAATAATTCCTAATTGTTTGATTTTCGGTATTATACTTTCATCAGGCTTGATTTTTCTCATCTGTGAAATGTGGGTGTTAGTGTTTCTTCACCACAAACTTGAGAACTGAAACAGAAAAATATTTGTAAAGTGCCTTAAACAGAGCAAGTCCATGCAAGCATTCACAAAAAGTGTAAGATACGCCAATAGTGAGAGACTCATTTCCAATCCCAGATGGGAAATACAGTAGTGCTGATCAATGGAGTTTTCTGGCAACAGGTTATATTTTAGTTAACCTGTTCATTTCTAAAAAGAGAAAATAAGGGGTATGTTAGAATACTCTGATGAGTTAGATGTCTTGGAAAGACTGTTCTGAAGGCATTTGTAAGAATACACATGGCAGCATTCATTGGCTTTGATGGACATTCTGGCTGTTAAGAGGAAAAACATGCTCATAATTAAAGCCAAAAAAGTTTGTTGTTTTTTTTTTTAAACCTAGATAGAAAATTAGCCCTTTTTGTCTTCAGAAACTTAGCAGAAGAAGAACCTAGAAAGAGAATTTTATTGTAGCTTTCCAAGAAAATGTAATAAGGACATGGTCCAAGAAACAAAACAAAACTACCAAAGGGAGAGGGAGGGAACAATGAACTAACGAAAACGGAGGATATTCTGGAAGAGTTGGAATGGAAATGTGTAGTTCAACCCAGTATAATCACGAAATTGTGACCTTGAAAGTGAACTTATCTAAAAATGTGAATAGTCACTGTCTGAAATTGGAGACTTCTTCACATAGCTATATAAAATGGGACGTACCTGACAGATTAAAGACACCGTGAAAAGCTGAAGAGAGCACATTACCGAAAAGGAAAATGGGAAGATTTCAGGTGTCATCAAGCTTGACATCAGAAAACTCCCACTGAATTTGCTTTAATGATAATCTGAGATGCTTATCTAGGAAAACAAGCCTCTTGGTCAGATTTCTTTGGGATATAGTCTAAACTGTTCCTGAGACCATCCAACTTCTTGTTGTCTGACAGTTTCTCCTATAATTGATTTTGCAGAGACACGTTCCCCTGGTCCTAGTTCAGGATTAGGCTCACTGTCGGGCTGTTTTCTCTTTTCTGCCTTTGTAACACCTTTATTGTTACCTAACAGGTCCCTGAAGAGCCATAGTGGGTTTAGAAACTGAGAGGCAGTAAGTCACAGTTGTCATGTCTTTTTTTGTCATTCTAGTTCCTCTTACATCGTGATCTCTAAACAGCGTGGATTTTAATAAGAAGGTCTAATAATAATGACGCTGCATTTTCTCTCACAGCTGCAGTGTTATTACAGCCCAGAGTAGAGTCGGTGCATCATTTGTGCTTATACAGTTTCTGTTCTCCCCTGACTGTTTCTCCCTTCATTACCACTGCTAACGTCTTGCTCGAAGATCTGATCGTCTCACTCTGAGTTATCGTCATTGTTTCCTACCGTGTTTTCTTACTCTAGCACATGCGAGAGGTGATATTTCTTAAGCAAGTCCCATTGTCTTAATTCTCTTCTTGCTTCCTCCTGTCAACAATTTCTCCTCTTCTAAGAGTTTTCTTTGAAAAATCTGCCACACCACAGTCTCCAGACGTGGGTTCTGAACAAATCTGACTTCCTGTCAGAGAAGATACCCCCGTACCTTGTAGCTCTGTCACCAGTGATGAGCCCAAGAATGAATTCATAACACAGTGGAGGATAATGAGGTGTCAGGAGTCGTTAGGGCTTCTGAGAAAAATAGCTCTCCTCCTCTTGGAATGGGTCAAAAGGAGATTATTTTCTCTCTTTTGCACATTACAGTGAAGTCCATTGCGACTGAAGCCATTTTGTTATCAGCAGGACTAATTTTGGTATGAAATTGACACAACAAAGTAGAGCTAAGACATGGGACTTTGGTTGGTGTGGTGAACTTCCAGTGAGGCCACAATGAAATCCAGCCCTACCTCTAATTGTTGGCTTAAAGCAGTGTTGACTTTCTGCCTTCCTTCCTGATTATCAAAAATTTTTTACCAAATGGAAGACAGTTTTTGGTCAGTAATTTCATATCTAAAATTGTCCAGTGCTGCTTTGAATTGTGCTTCTACTCAGACAGTCAATGCCCTGCTATTCCTAATTTGAATTTGGACGACTTCCTAGTAATTTGTTTCTCTCTTAAATTTTTAACAAAAGTATTAGTCTTCTACGGTTTTAACATGGCCCCTCTAAAATTCAGGTGTTGCATGGCAGAGTGGCTTGAGGCAGTCACTGAAATGATCAAAGAAAACAAGGAAGGTGTCCATAAGAAAAGGAAAGTATTTATAGATGACATGTACTTCAAGGCCGTATCCAGTCTGGTGACTATAGACACTGTCTAACGTGCAGCTTCTGGGTTGAATACACAGCTTTGAAGACTATCAGCTGCTTCTTGGAAGTCTCTCTCTATTCTCAAAAGGTCTGGGAAACAACCTGCTGGCAAGGTCTCAATAACAACCCACCTGCGGGGTCTTAATCAGCCTCATTCCCATAATAGCCCAGGTCAGCCTGACCCAAACCTAATCCAAAATAGCCTAACTGCATCTGCTGTCTGCCCTGCTCAGGTCTAGCTCGCTGCTTAAGACTAATGTGGTAATATTCAGAGATGGGCCCTTTAAGAGGTGATTAGGTAATGAGAACTCCTTCCTCATAAATGTGATGAAGGCCCTTATAACTCAGACTTTATGTCAAGTTGCCTTCTGCCGTGTGAAGAGGCAGCCTTCCTTCTCTCCAAAGGATACTTCCTCACACACAACCGAAGCTGCTGGCACCTTCACCTTGACTTACAGCCTTCAGAACTGTAAGAACTCACTTTTTACTTTTTGGTTTTTATGTCATGGCAGGACAAATGGACTGTAGCACCCAGCTTGTATCAATGTTGCCTCGTGTAAAAATTCTATATGAGTTGACAAAAATCAGTTGATTCTCCCAAACAGCTAATCCATGTTGAAGTGGTAGTTGACTCAACCCTGTATTTATTTGACACACTTGTATTAATATTCCCTTTTGGTGACAATGAGATTTTGAAAATATTTTTAACCAGGCAATCATATTTTGCAGACTATACAGTTTGTTTTCATGTGTTTATGAAATTCATATCAAAATATAAGTAAAAGAGAACCTCTTTCTTCATGCTTTGGCTGCCATAGAAAAACCTCATCTAATGTGCATGATGCAATGGTACATTTCAAAACTATTAAGAAATGAGTATAATTGTGATGGATGTGTTACTTGAGTCAATGTAAACATTTCACATTGTATATCAAAGCAGTACCCTGAACCCCATAAATGCATCAATGTACAAAGTTATAATTTTTTTGTAATCCCAGCAGCTGAGAGAAGGATGGACCCCACTTCAGGTATAACTAAGTAATAGGAATTTATTGATAATTTTGATACACCTGCAAGTGCATCCTGCAGGGGGCTCTTGTGGTGGGCCAACATGAAGCCTCGAATAGTGGGGGAGAAGCCTTTTATACCATTATTCTGCATAGTTATGGTGACTAGCAAGCTAGCGCAATACAGAAGCCAATCACAGCGGTTAGCACAGCTCAATATAGCTCAGGGGTCACAAGGTAAGGGTACATATTGATTCCTACATCACAAGATATATCACAAGTGCATTACTTCATGATCATAAGATGGGGTATGTCATAGGGGTTTACATAATTCAGGGTGGAGGTACATGTTTACTTAGGGTACATTAGCTCATAATTCAGGGATACAAAACAATTGTTGGGTACATTTCCCAGAACAACTTGGGACCTTTTTATCTGGGGCTATATTTGGAATCCAACCCTCCCTTCCTCAACCCCTCCCTGCATACTTCCTCAATTTCAGGCTGTTTCTCTACCCTTGACAGGGCAGGAACTAAAAGGCTTAGGAGAGGTTTCTTTTTCTAGGGTAGGGGGCTTATTCCCTACTGGTCTTAGGGAGGGAGTCAAGGGCTGGGGGCTTGGTTATCACAATTTAATAAAAAATAATTAATTATAAAAAAGAAAAGAAATTTCTATTGTTAAAAAAAAAAGAAAAAATCCAAATTCATATACAAATGCAGGTTTTGTGAAGAGTATCTGTGATTACCACTCTCCATCACGTTCTTAATTTTGACAAATACGGCTGGTGCCAGATATTTCACCATGTTGAATTCTAGTTTGCTGCTTCTGATGAAATGGGGATCCGAAAACTGGAGAAAAGTGAAAATGGACCAATTAATATATGAGTAGATGTCTTTTGATAATAAAAGAAACAGAGGCAAACCCATTCAAATATTATCTAGTATTCCAGAATAAAATCACTTCATACATCCATTTGGAATTTAATCAATGATCACGCAAGAGAAAAGGCCTGTTGAATTTAGATTTAACAAAGGAAAAACAAGACTTCCAGCTAAATTTGAATTTCAGGCAAGCAATAAATAATGTATGTATGTACCATATAGCAGGGAGTATCCTGCATTTTATCTGATGACCTAATTGAGCACAGATATTCTATTACATATTCTCCTAATTATTTTGCTAGACATCATTAGTTATTTCCTTTACTAGAGGGGCATAATGAAAATAATAAAATAACAAAAATAATAAAAATAAAAACTGTGATAATTACAAAATATATTTCATTCTAACATGTTGGAAACTCATCAGTTTAACGGAATAAATGACATATGACATATGAAAATGAAAATAGTTACCCAAGTAATGAACCCCTTCTGTAAAGAAGCCTCCTAAATTTATGTTGATTGAAGTTCATTTAATTCAAGTACCATCACAATAAAACCTATGCTCTGTATGAGAGAGGGCTAGATGAACACCAATATCTGTTTTCCTCTTAGTTGTATTCAGTGTCACCCGGGAAGTGGTAACTAAGGCAGGGATGACATCATCTGTCCCTGCAACAGGTTGACCCTGTGACTCCTTTCACCAATGGGAGGAGTGGTGGGAAATGTGCTGCTTCTCGGCCATGTGCCTCCCCCATCCTCTCCTTCCTCCCCCACCTGATGATGCAGAGCACAGCATGGCCTGAGGAGCTGGAATGTGCACCTGTCCTTAGGGACACGGTGCCTTTACCCAGAAGTACTGACCTCTGTCAGTTGCCCACATTTAAAAGTATATTCTTGAAAGATGGGCCCAGTAGCTCACGCCTGTCATCCTAGCACTCTGGGAGGTGAGGCAGGTAGATTGCCTAAGCTCAGGAGTTCTAGACCAGCCTGAGCTAGAGTGACACCCCATCTCTAAAAACAACTGGGCGTTGTGGCAGGGGCTATAGTCCCAGCTACTTGGAAAGCTAAGGCAGGAGGACTGGTTGAGACCAAGAGTTTGAGGTTGCTGTGAGCTATGATGCCACAGTACTCTACGCAGGGTGACAGTATGGGATTCTGTCTCAAAAAAAATAAAAGAATAAATTAATTAATAAATGTATTCTTGTATGAATACAGCAACTTTATTTGAAGCTCCTCAGGATGCCAAGTTTTGAAGAATTTTGTGACTTTGTTAGTAAGTAACAACATTTTGTGGTAATATTAACGTAAGCAAGTTGGAATAATTGAGCAAAAGTTAATTGTAAAAACTGGCAACAATGTATAACTTATCAACTACCATGCAAATTGTGCTTTTTCTAAAGAAGACTGATGGTCTCTCAGCTCTTAGCTGAATCCTCTTCATGGAAGGAGTTGGTTTTCTTACAAGGGTAACACAGTAATTAGAGGGGGAAAAAGGCTTAAATTGTTAGTCAAAGTTGCTAACTTAATTCCAGAGACCCAAACTCAATTTATTGCTATGACATCTAAAGCTGTTTCTGGAGGCACGGCCACCAGTGAGGTAACGTCAAAGTAGATATAAAACTGAGTACATCTTAGGTTTTGTTATTTTAATTTCAAAATACTAAGGGAGCACAAATGTTTTAGGTTACATGGATTATTTTTGTGATTCATGAGTCCAGGCCAAAGGAGTGCCCATCGTCCAAATCGTCTTTCTATGATTCATCAGGCAGATTTTTGTCCCCTCTTGCCTGCAGCCCTCCTTGAATGATTTCCACCAAGTTGTACTTCCCTCTGTGCACAGGTGACTCACTGGTTAGTTCTGATTTAATAGTGACTAAATGTGGTGTTTGTTTTTCCATTCTTGAAACATTTCACTTAAAATGGTCTTCGGTTCCCTCAAGATTATTTCAAAAGGTATTCGTCTTTTTGTGGCTGAATAGTACTCCATACTGTATACATAAGCCATATTTTATTAATCTACTCATGAAATGATGGGCACTTAGGTTGATTCCATGATACCATATCCTTGCAGTTGTGACTTGTGCTGCAAATAAAACTGACTACACCTTTTTTTTTTTTTTTTTTGAAACAGTCTCGCTTTGTTACCCTGGGTACAGTGCCATGGCATCACAGCTCACAGCAACCTCAAACTCTTGGGCTCAAGGGATCCTCTTGCCTCAGCCTGCCCAGTACAGAGACCCAAACTCTAGGACTATAGGCACCCACCACAATGCCCGGCAATTTTTACAGATAGGGTCTCACTCTGGTTCAGGCTGGTGTCCAGCCCGTGAGCTCAGGTAATCCACCTGCCTCAGCCTCCCATAATGCTAGGATTACAGGTGTGAGCCACCTTTCCCGGCCAGCTGACTACACCTTAAGGGAGTTTGTTTCTATCCAGCTGCAGAAGAGCTATTGCACTAAACCACAGGGTTTTGTTTGGTTTTAGTAGCCTTCTAATAAAAACAAAGTTCTAATGATTTAAAGATATCATTGTGACCCAACATCCCTACTGAGTTGTAGAATACTTCTTTTTTTTTTTTTTTGGTGCCTTTATGTCAAATTCCATGATGTAAAAATATCCTTACTAGTTAAGTTTCTACAGCCCAAATTGTTACACAAAGTCAAAGAAGCTTTTGTCTGAGTTTACAGTCCATTTATAGAGAGGGAAAGTAAGTTAAGCTATGGGATCAAACATACTTACTTTGATTAAAGGCAAACAAATGAAGAGACTTGAAGAGCTTCAAGTGGAAACAAACGAACTAAAAAACCTCTTCTTTCTAAACTCTTGTATTTTCCAGGTCCTTTGAATTTTCTCAGACAAAAGTCTATACTACACAAAAGCACATACGTTTCCTTTTTCTTTCTTTTTCTAGTTCTTTCTCTCTTTCAATACATTCCGTGTTAACCTTGCTTTCCATTCTATCTCATGTGGGCAGCACCTGTGGCTCAGTGAGTAGGGCACCAGCCCCATATACTGAGGGTGGCGGGTTCAAACATGGCCCTGGCCAAACTGCAACAACAACAACAAAAAAATAGCTGGACGTTGTGGTGGGTGCCTGTAGTCTCAGCTACTTGGGAGGCTGAGGCAAGAGAATTGCCTAAGCCTAAGAGCTGGAGGTTGCTGTGACACCACAGCACTCTACTGAGGGCAATAAAATGAGACTCTAAAAAAAAACTAATATTTTATTTTATGTAAAAACACATTTGGGATGTTATGTTGTGACAGTGATGTCATTGTTTTCTATGAGTACATGGTATTCCGTGAATTGTATATATAATTTAAGTATCATCTATTTAATCATATTTGAGTTATTTCTGTTGTTTTCATGCAAACATAATAGCAGCAGATATATCCCCATTTACAGGTGTATTTTACAATTACGCTGCTCCTTTTGTGTAGATTACTGAACTGAAATTGATTCTCAAATAATATGTTTATTTAAATGTTTTAGATGTTAACAAATTTCTCCCAAAATCTTGTATAAATTTATACTCCTAACAAAGCCATATGACTGTTCTTTTTCTCCACATGCAAATCAATGTGCCTTTTGGGGAAAAAAATGCTTCAGAGGTTTGATGAAAATGCTTTCCATACATACGCACCATGCATTTATGTATCTGGAGATTATATATACACACACATTATATATGCATGCATGTGTATGTACGCATTCTCTGTGGAAGCCTGTGTGTGTGTCTGGATAGCCTCTTTCCTGTGCGGTTGGTACAATTGATTTGAACCTGTTATGCTATTGGATTGCACCTGGAGCACTCAGGGAAGAGCTTTTGCTCAGCAGTTATTGTTGAGTAGTGATTGTTCTGCTCCTCTGTGAAGTGAATGAGATCCAGGTCAAGTCAATTATGAAAGGAGAGAATGCTGAAACTAATGCAAATTATCTTAAATAGGTTTAAATGACCCTAGACTTGTTTCACTAATACTTAATTTAAAGAATACTTGAAGCCTACTTCTTCAGCGGACCCTCTCCCAACTAAAGAGCCTGAAATTCAGAGGCAGGCTTCACGAAACCACTGACAGAGCAGTATTCTCAGCTGCGGGGACAAAGTAACCGATTCACTTCTGCAACAGCCAGGAAGGCATTCCCAGAACAAGGTGTTCTGAGTTTTATACGCAGGGTAAAGATACTTTGATTATCAACCAAGTCACTGATTGAATCAGTAGTTCATTCAATTGGAAACACACAGCAAGTGTTTTTAGTGCTCTATTTCTAACACATGCAATCGTTCTCTAAGAAGTGAGGCACATCTGGTTTTGAAACTAAGTTTATCTATGATGGATTTTGAGTGTTATTAAAGTTTTCCAAGATAGTAGCCTGATCTGAAATATTTTATTTTATTTAATAAAAACAAATGTATAAGGCCTGATGACTAGGCACTTAGTAATTCTTTTTTCTGTCTTTTTCATATTTGATCATGTCCTGAGGAGCTAATCATTAGACAGATTGTGGTTTAAAATTATCCATCCATATACAAGACTGATGACTCATCTGAAATTGTCCCTATGTAGGTTAATCCACAGACCACACATGTATCCAATCTTCCCACTGAGAAACATCGTGCTTCATCAACACTTCAATTAATCCTGCCTTTACTTGTTCTATACATGGGACAGAGAATCCATTTATATTATGTTTTCCATTGCTAACAATTTAATTTTGAGTTTTCATGACTTCTTTATGGTATAACGTGAGAAAGATACATGGTGTAGTGTTGGTTTCACTTTACTTTTATTTCTTCGGAGCCTTGCTATTTTATATATGGCCATTTTCCCTTGTACCTTTAATGTCCCAGTGGTTACTTCTCTTCAACCAGAGCATAGTTTTTCTCTTGGTCTCTGCCTTTCTCGATCGAGAGACCCTTCTAGAGCTGAACCACAGGCATGTGTACGTCCACATTTTATCTCCACTTGGGTTTGCCAAAGACGCTTCCAACTCCACTGTCCATTATTTTACCCACCATCTCCTCCTTCCCATAATGTTTGTCTTCACTTTCAGAGCACATTTCCACAAATGAGACCATATTTCAATAATTTCACACTGATTGAAAGTTGGGAGTTATCTCAGGTTACAATTCCTTGAACTTTGATATTGAAAACAGCGATTTAGGACAGCATTAAATAAATGTATCTATCCCATCCTCTCCATCTTTACTTAGAGCACTTTATTTAAGTCCTTTAATTGGTTCCTGGGATTTAACAAAGATGGTTCTTACCATGACTACGATATTCAAGGTCTCTCCAAAGCTTTCTCTCGTGGAGTTCTTCATCCTTCTTCCCTCAGACCCATCACCTCCTCGATGTGTTTTCTCAGTCTTTACCGCCATGACTGCACATGCTAATAACTACCAGAATGTGAGGACAACCTGGCTTTAATCCTCTATCTGTTTGAATTGCAGAATTGGGTAATCCATTCTTATTCATTGCTGTACAAGTATGAATAGGTTTGTTCTTAGGAAAATAGAGAACCCAGATTAAAAAAAATACATATTTTCTATGAATACATCCCAGCTTGCCAGCATCATCATCCCCCTTTTGTAAGCCCTGCTCAAAGCTCAGTTCCAACATCATTACCTCTAGGAAGCTTCCATGATCCTGAGAACTGGAAATAAGAGCTGCCCATGCTGTGCTTTCTATAGCATCAAGTTACATAGCACAAAATCAGCTCCATAGCATGGGAGTGGTACTGAGCCTTCCACCTGTCCTAGACTGCTAAGCACTGAAGAACAAGTGTTGAGTGTTTTGCTGTGTCATCTCCAGCCTTTAATACACTACACATGTGGCATATAGTAGATAACTGACACAAGGATAGGCAGGAAATACGTCTGTATATTGTATGTCTATGTCTAAATAGACATATATGACAGGTCTATGTTATATGCCAATGTATATCCTCTTTTATGATGGCAGGGAATTGTGCCTCATTTATCTTCTTTTAAAAGTTATATTTTACTTGACATAATCCATTTTAGTTAGTATTAAATAAATACAAACCCAAATAAGCTAAACAAATAAGAAACATGATTTGAAGTACAAATATTTGTAAGAAAAACTTTAATGGAGTGATTTATGTTTCTTTCCTATATTCTTTTTATTGCTTTATGTTTGTGTGTTTATTGCTCCTTAGATTATCATTTTCATCCATATCCAGGGGAATTTATTTATCTCAGAAATATGTAGTGAACAAGGGCAGCTGCTTAGATTTAAGGAAATTTTAAAGTGACCAAACCATTAATGCATTTTTGTGAATAGTAGAGTTTTGCCATAACTTTATATTTTGATACTAATCCAACCCTCATGGGTTTAGACAGGTGTTTTTATATCCAAAGGAATTACTACAATCCAGTTGTAAAATTTGGGCCTCATTAATAATTCAGTGTTCTGATTCCATATTTCTACTCTTTGTGTTTATGGAAATCCATATTTTCTATAGAATGTTGAATTTTAGCAAGAAGTTACTGTGAGAGCAAATTAATTATTGGTAATACATTATTCAAGCTCCATGTGGAAGACTTTCCACTGTGCAGAATCTTCCCTTCTGAGTCCATGGACTTCTCTGCTTGCTCCCAGGGTTCCCTTGACATTGAAATTGGATAACAGTTCTGTTTGGTTCTGTTTGGTTCTGCTTTCCTTCATAAACCACACCCTCCTTGAGTGCAGGAATTATTGCTCTCAGAATCATACATGAAAAAGGAAAAGTGGGCTCGGCGCCTATAGCTCAACCGGCTAAGGCGCCAGCCACGTACACCTAAGGTGGCGGGTTCGAATCCCCAGCCCGGACCCGCCAAACAACAATGACGGCTGCAACCAAAAAAAAAAAAAAAATAGCCGGGCGTTGTGG
>CAUYTI010134288.1:0-26748 GCA_963575145.1 Galago senegalensis | reverse complement strand
ATGTACACCTAAGGTGGTGGGTTCGAATCCCCAGCCAGGACTGCCAAACAACAATGACGGCTGCAACCAAAAAATGGCCGGGCGTTGTGGCGGGCGCCTGTGGTCCCAGCTACTTGGGAGGCTGAGGCAAGAGACTCGCTTGAGCCCAGGAGTTGGAGGTTGCTGTGAGTTGTGATGCCACAGCACTCTACCCAGGGGACAGCTTGAGGCTCTGTCTCAAAAAAAAAAAAAAAATGAGAAAGACAATCACTTGTTAATTTTAAATGTAACTAACCTTTTAATGACTTGGTTGGGTCTGCATGTTGTTGACCTTGCATGTTGAATTTGACTGATGTCTCCGCCATGGTGGCCCCCACTTTCAGCTGATCCTCTAGTTGGGTGTCAGTCATTCATGACCTTATGGGCATCTTGATTTCAGTTGGGTTGGAGAATTTAGATTTACGGCAAGAACTGGTTGAAAAGCAAGAAAGCGTTTTTCGGGCATGTTGCTAAAGGCGTGAAACCCAACCTTCTTTTGCTCTTCTAGGACATGGTGGGCTGTTGGGCAGGCAGAATTAAAAACATACTGGGGAACTGTGCAACTATTCACAAATTCCACTTCAAACATAAAACGCAGCGCACCGTTGTCAAAAGCTGGTAACAGACTGGCAATTCAGCCCCCATAAATGCTCACTGGCCAGCTTCATGCATGCAGGGTGCCCTGGTCAGGTAGAGGAAGTTATAACCAAACCCTGAGCACAGCAGCCCTCACTGAGCCCTTACCCCTTAGCTAATAATGTTATTCTTGTGCTGGTTGCTCTGGGAGGATTATTTAGTTGAGTCTTATTTTATTCTTTAGCCTTTTCAATACATTCATTTTAAAAATAAAATAAGTAAATGAGGTGTGGTTATGTTAATCATTTGATTTAAGCATTCCACATTGTATATCAAATCATCATATGGTACCCCATGAATGTATACAGCTATGATTTAATAAAAACTAAATTAAAAATATATATATGAAAGATGAACAAAAATGTATTCATAAAAATAAACACATTTGTTCTGTAAAATTTGGATTCAGCCAAAGGATCTCAGTTAAGGTCCCAGAAGGGCACATGGGGCCTTAGGGATGCAGGTGCCCCACCCCTGGCTTAACCCCAAGTAAAGGCAAACTCCTGTTTCCATGACGGAAGGTGGTTTTACAACTAGGAGCAAGGCACCCACCCAAGTCAGGCTCCTGCACTCCCAGAGAAACTGGGAGACAGGGGTGTCATTTCCCTAGATGTTTACACTCAAAGAGGTTGTAAAACTGGCCAGAGCCCTCTCAAAAGTTTCACATCTTAAAGGGGCAGGAAAAAAAATTGCCATTAGGAGTTTTCTAAAGTAAATGCTATGAGAAAATGGAGGTCAGGGCACTAGAGTCAGGAAGAAACTTGGGCAAAGTTGAGTCAAGCGAAGGGTAATGGTAAGGGTAACCAAGGGTAACCACTTGGTTAATAATATAGTTAAGTCTCTCAAAACATGCTGACACAACCGTACAGGGAGGGCAGTGTGGAAGAGTTCTCCTGGAAAATGGAACCAGTAGGATGTCCTGAACTACATCTGTGTTGTCTGTATCGATATCTCTTATCTATAGATCTATCTGCACCTGTAAGTCTGTTGATGCAGATAGATCTAAGACAGAGGTGGAAAGAGAGATATTTATGTATTTATTGTTTTTTTTTTTTTTTTTTGAGAGAGAGAGAATCTCATTCGGTTGCTCTGGGGTTGAGTGGCATAGCATCACAGCAACTCCAAACTCCTGGTCCCAAGTGATCTTCCTTCCTCAGTCTTCCAGTAGCTGGGACTACAGGTGCCTGCCACGATGCCTGGCTATTTTTGTAGTTTTTGGCCGGGGCTGGGTTTGAACCCACCACCTCCAGCATATGGGGCCGGCACCCTACTCCTTTCTAAATTCCCCTTCTATCATTTCCAACATTTCTTTATAGGAGGAATCCTCTGCTGTAGCTATCTCGCAATCTCTAGAAGGGGTTACTCTGGACTGGCATTTCACGTTGCCAGGATTTTTCTGCTGATTCTTCTTCCTGAGTGCTTTCTTATATCTGTTTCCTTACCCTAATTTTCCTCTCACTTATTCTTGCTCAAAGTTACTACGCCACTAGCCTAAAGTTTTAGTGAGTCCTTTTGACTCAAGGAAGATGGGAAGTCCTTTTGACTCAAGCAAGACCAGAAGGATGGGAAGATTGAGGAGCAAGAAGACAAAAAAGATTTAAGAAAAAAAAGAGAGAAAGAAGATGGGGTGAGTAAAAGGAAGTATTGACAAAAAGGAGAAAGGCATCAAAAGAAAGAAACAGGAGTAATATAGGTGTATATGGGGTACTATGACCCACCCGTAAAGACCCCCAACCTCTGGGGGTTCCAGGTTGGGTTTTTCCCTTGAAGGCAACAGCTCTTTGCCAGCCGGCTCAGACACAGTACTCCGCCTCCACCAGGTAGAGAGGAAAGACAAAAATACTATAGACCAAACCATAACAAACAAGCAAAAACCCTAGTAGGATAAAATTGAGGGTAAAAAAAGAAATAATAGGGCGGTGCTTAAGAGCCCAAAAAGAAATAATAGGGTGGTGCTTAAGAGCCCAAATGTCTCCTCGGCTCACTTAAAAGACACTCCAGACCGAGAATGCTGGCCAAAGAGCAGCTTTCCAAGGAAAGCGCTTCTCCCTGGGATCTCTCCTGGCATGGCTGCCTTCTCATCCAGTTGCCAAACCCAGTTTCCCTCAATGGCCCTGAGGCCAAGGCTATTAAATCTGCCAGACACTTGGATCCCCACGCTTCCCCAGTGTCTCAGCCCCCGCCTTTGGCAGCTCAGTCACTAGGTGACTCACCCAAGGTCCCTGGCTGGTCCCCGCGCTACCACACACAGGGACAGCTCCCTCACAGTGGCTGTGAGGGCGGCCCACAGCCCAGCAGCTTTAGCTCCTTACCGGCTCAGCGGCTCAGTCTGGGGACCCAGACAGTGCCCAGAGTCATCCGCACACCGGCCCCAGGTCCCCCAAGGCAGTTCCATCGAGTGCCCGAGTCCAGACAAACCAGGGCAGCCCCCAGGCAAGGCTCTTCCCGCCTGCAGTCTCGCTGTGGCTATAGGGACAGCTGCAGGCAGCCTGGGGCCCAACAAACGGGCACCCACTACTTGCCGGTTTTCCACCGCCTCTGTCCTCCTTGTGGGGTCCAGAAGTCTCTCGCTGACTTTCTGGGTCACCAGAGGGCAGCCTCTGGGCCAAACCCACCAGCCAGAGATGCCCGGAGTCTTCTCTCCCCACTCTCACTGCGCCCGTCACACAGAAGCTGCTGCTCGGCCGCCATCTTGACTCCAGCCCCTACCAGGGGTCCTCAAATTACGCCTCGGGCCACATGCGGCCTGCTGAGGACATTTATCTGGCCTGCTGGGTGTTTTTGCCACCGCTGCCTGTCCTGCTTAGCCGCTGCCTGTCCTTTTAAACCACAGTCCGACCCTCCAACGGTCTGAGGGACAGTGAACTGGCCCCCTATTTTAAAAGTTTGAGGACCTGTGAGCCGCAGGTGCCCGCCACAATGCCTGGCTATTTTTCGAGATAAAGTCTTGCTTTTGCACAGGCTGGTCTGGAACTCCTGAGCTCCAGCAATCCACCCGTCTCCGCCTCCCAGAGTGCTAGGATACAGGCATGAGCCACCCTTACAGACATTTATTTAATGGAATTGGTGTACATACTGTTTAGAAGTCTGAATTTTGCAGGGAAGGAAGGCAGGCTGGAGACCAGGGGAGAGCTGATACTACAGCTTGATTCTGGAGGAAGAAGAATTGCCTTTTCCTTGGAGTCCTCAATTTTAAGGCTTTCAGCTGATTGGTAGGGCCCTTCCCCATATGGAGGGGGAACTGTTCCCCTCAATGCTACTGAATTAGACATTAATTTCATTTAGAAATTACCTTCACAGCACCACCCAGACTGGTGTTTAGCCAGTATCTGGATACCATGCTCTAGGCCAGCGCTTCTCAACCTTCTTAATGCTGCTGATACCGGAAAGGTGGCGCCCCAGCCAGCTCAGCCGAGTGGGGCTTGGGGACCTGCCACTTCTGTCTTGGTGGCAGCAGCCGGCAGAGGAACCGGCAGGTTGGAGCAAGCGGATGGGAGCTTCCCTCCCCCTCCAAAGGCTCCAGTAGAGCAGCACTAGAGGACCTGCTGGCTCTGCCGCCACAGAAACCAGCAGGCTGGAGCAAAAGGGGGAGCTTCCCTCCCCCAACAGAGGCTCCAGTAGCCAAAAGAACCGAACATGTGCGGGGAAAGACACTGGTGCCGTGCTGTCTCCTCACGTGGACTTCTGACGATTCCTCCAGTGCAGCCCTGATTGGTCTGTTTTCAAAACCTATTCATGATTAGTGTATTTTTAAGACCCAAAAGCTCATTAGACAACCTATATAAGCCAGAGACCCTGAGCACAGACTTGGGCAGATCTCAGGAGAAGAGCAAAGAGGGTTGGCTCTGTAACACTTGTATCCTGCTCTATGAGATTTACCCCTTTATAAGAGCTGTAAACACTCACAAGGGGGTTCGCCCCTTTGTAAGAGCTGTAAACACAGGAGGTTTGCTCCTTTATAAGAGCTGTAACACTTGTATTATAAAACCTATCTTACTGCTAATTCTACTCTACAAGGAGGTTTGGCTTGTTATAAGAGCTATAACACTTATACCTGTTGAATAAAACCTATCCTGTGGTCCATCACTTCATTCTTCGAACCGCCGAGACCAAGAGCCTAGAAATTCAGTATCAAAAATCCGGTATCATTGCAACCCTTTAATACAGTTCCTCATGTTGTGGTGCCCCCCCAATGGTTGGAGGGACTGTATTAAAGGGTCACGGCATTAGGAAGGTTGAGAACCACTGCCCTAGCCAAATGGACTATTATAGGCATTGAAACTGGGAAAAAGAAGAATCCTATAAAAGGCGTTATGGAATTCTGATGATCTCTTTCTGGGAAGTTGTCTCTGAGAAACATTCCCATGCTGCTTTTATTGAACGAATCAGTTATCTGATGGAGGAAAATTCAAGAGACCTTGACATACACTAGGTTCTTGTAAATTTTTACAGTTCCACTGAAATGGAAACAATCATAATTTTTCCTTATCTGGCTAATGAAGCTTGTTTTGAAATATGTGAATATCAAACGCGTACCCCGAGGCAAACACGATACTGCTTCTAATAAAAGGCTCCAATTTGGGAAGCAGGAAACTGTTTTCCCTGGCCATATAGGTAAGAACACTCTGACCTTCTGAAGATAACAGTGTATTATTTCTGTAACTGCAGGGGACCAGGCACACAGTCTCAGAGGTAAAGAGATTTATAATTTACATTTGCACTGTCATGTGGCAAAGAAAAGGGGAAAAAATGATGTCGAAATATAGCTTTTCTTAGAGTACATAGGAAAACTACAACCTGTGATACAAATTAGATGTAGTTAGCCTTAGAAATGAAAACTTTGGATACTGTGTACTGCTCAGTACTTGGGGAGAGTAGGAGATGAGAGAATTAAATGGCAAGGCGCATTCAAGCACTAAATAGAGATGTTAAGAAAGCTCGCCGCAGACGAAGTTATTATTCACCTGATGTGTTGCTAGCTCTCACATCATTTGATGCACCTTAAAATGTAAATTGCTTTTTTCTAGATATTGGCATTTTTCCCCCTTCTGTTCAGGGGACTGAAGGTAATTTTGGCTCTACACCCAGGTTCCTGTTTTTCCAACTTCCTAAGTCCTTTATAGGTAAAGGGATTTCAATCTTTCCCCACCAGATTCTCTGTTTTTGGAGTCTCTATTATTCTATACCGTTCAGCTCTAAGGAGTCTGCAGCTCCTGAGGCTAACCCTGAGGAATTTACACCAATCTAGGACACAGATTCATGGAAACAGATTGGCTAGCCATTTAATCATTTGTCAAAGATCAACAATCTGCATTATTATAGGGAATGATCGCTTTTGTTGTCAGAGCCCCTATGGCGGCTCCCTTTGTCTTACTCCACACTTATTACTTTTCTTTTTTCATTTTTTGAGGCAATCTCACTCTTGCCCTGGGAAGAGTGCTGCGGTGTCATCACAGCTCACTGCAACCTCAGACTCCTGGGCTCAAGTGATCCTCCTGCCTCAGCCTCCCATGTAGCTGGGACTCCAGGCACCTGCCACCACATCCAGCTAATTTTTTCCCCCATTTTTAGTAGAGACAGGGCCTCATTCTTGCTCAGGCTGTTATTTTTACTTAATGGTAAGCTTTCATAAATAACATTCATTTTTCTTTATCCACTCAGAAAACTAAATTAAGTTTATCATGTTGAAATAACCACAAAGAGAGACAGGCTCTCCCAAGAAAGGGTTTACTGAAGACTTGCAGGCAAGTGCAATCTAGCTGGTGCCTGCTATGGGGGAACCACAGGCGCATCTGAAGAGTCTGGGTAAGGGAAAGTTTGACAACTTCTGGCCGTATTTTCTAGGTTCTGTGAGTTTATCAATAGTATGTCACTTCATAGATTTAATGACATTTCAGAAAACATGAACTATCACATGAAAATAAATTATAAGATCTAATTTCAGGGTCATAAAACTCAGAGAGGAGGATATGGTTGTTCTGGAATGTGCTGCTTATCATGAAATCGGGGAATTGCATATAAACCCCAATTTCCAAGTAACCAGGAGCTCTGGGGACACCCTGGGTGGGAGGCAGGTCTGGGCTTGCTCCTGAGGCCAACGTGGCCTCAGCTGAATGAGGAGTTCCGTGAAGGGCCCGTCCCTTCCTCCCGGGACTCTATAATGTGCCTTACCACTGTGAGGAGTGAGTGGGACCTCAGGTTCAGGGGGACCAGAGCTCTCCATTCAAAGTGAGTTCTAACACACTCTCTAATAAAAATGTCTTATGTCATTTTAAAATTATTTTCTTTCCTTATCCTCCTCCTGTCAACCACTTCTGTAATCAAAAGGCACTTTCTTTTCTGGTGGCTGCTGTAACAAATACCACCAACTGGTGGACTTAACACAGTAGAAATTTATTCTCTTACATTTTCAGAGCTCAGAAATACAAAATCCAAGGGTTTTCAGGGTGGAGTTCACTCCAGACCCTCTCGGGGTAAATCCTTCCTGCCTCCTCCACCTTCTGGCAGCTCCAGGCCTTACTGTGGCTTGGGGCTGCACAGATTCAACTATCTGCCCCTGACTGACACGGCCCTTTCCTAATTCCTGTGTTTATTCTCTTGGTGTTTTGGATAAGGACATTTATCACTGGATTTAGGGTTCACCTGGATAATCCAGGATGATTTTATCCCAAGATCTTAATTCCATCTACAAAGACCCTTTTTCCAAATAAAACCACCTTTACAATTTCTGGACCTTAAAATGTGGACATGCCTCTCTGACAGAGCTACCTTTCAACCTGGTACAGAATTCATGGATGTTGGAGACTTCTGATCACTTACTTCCCAGGCATTTGATCGTGACAAAAATCATTTGTTCCTTAGGAATCTTAAAATGCTTAACTAACAAAAGTTTCAAATCATGCCAACTTTGAATCCTCCATCGTGTGAGCTGAACAATGTTCCTCTTACACGCTGGCAACCCAAAACATGCCAAACGTGTCCAGTGCAGCCACATCAGTAATAGCAAATCCTGAAAACAACTCAGATGTCA
The DNA here is from genome assembly GCA_963575145.1 of Galago senegalensis. Classification (NCBI taxonomy): domain Eukaryota; kingdom Metazoa; phylum Chordata; class Mammalia; order Primates; family Galagidae; genus Galago; species Galago senegalensis. The sequence continues at coordinate 19,064 of CAUYTI010134288.1, read as the reverse complement.
ATCATCGGAAGATTAGAAAACCAAAAATGAACAAATCTTGTTCAGGAGTGGCAGCTTCACAATCGTCCAAATGGCGAGTCACAAAAAAATACGCAGTAGCTTTTATTTCTGTGAATCTCAAAAGCATCAAAACTAAATACGGTTTGTACCTATGTGCATAAGTGATAAAACTTTGGGATAAAGCAAGTTCATAACCGAAATTGCCAACGGGGTGAGCAGACTTCAAAGGTACCAGTGCTGTTTAATTTCCTGAACCAGGTAGGCCGATACCTAGGTTTTTGTATGATCACTATATTTCTATACTTTACTAATATGTTAAGTATATTTATAGACATAAAATATAGTTTTGTGTATTTACACATATATGTACATTATTTGTACATGTGATGTACATGTATGTATATACACATATGTATACATAACCTGAACAGATATCAATTTGTGCTTCTGTAAAGATATCAATTTGCGGTGGCTTATTTATACGGTACATGGGTTATTACTATATTACTACCCTTAATATCACTTTCTTTAACTGTTGTTTATGTAACTCTTGGATTGAATTGCTTGTCAAATAGACTTTCTCCAACTTAATTTTGTTGATCATAAACACTTCTGACAATATTACGTGGCATTACTTCTCCAAGATCAATCTACTAGAGATGTTTCTTTAAATTATAATTGTATAAATGGGAAAAAAAAAATTTCCCTTGCAACAGCACTAGCCTGGGAGATGCTAAATGAAAACACTATCGCTAAAACTATTCTAATCAGCTAGCATTGTTGAAAAATCTTAAACTTTGAATGACTTTCTGTGAAATAATGAGAATATATCTGTGCTCTGTCCCCTGGCAAAGAGCCTCCTGGGGATCTCGGCAGGGGTGTTTTCTTATACAGAGATGAGATGACTGGGGCTGCTGCTCTCAGGACCCTTCCCCATCTCACCTCTGAACCTCTCTTCAACTGGCTGTTCATTTACATCCTTTAAATATCTTTTGTACTAAGTTGTCAGTGGAGTAGAAAGCCAAATGTTTCTCTGAGTTATGTGAGCCATTCTAGCAAATGATGAGACCTGAGAAAGGGGTTGCCCCCAATTTACAGCTGGTAGGTCACAAATACTGGACACCCAGACTTGTAGCTGGCATTTGAAATAGGAGGAAGTCTTGTGGGGCTGAGCCCTTAACTGTGGGACACAAATTCTAGGCAGGTCATGTCACAGTTGAATGGAATGATAGAACATCCAACCATTGCAGGAGAATTGGCCAGTGTGGGGGGAAATCACGCACACCTGGTCACAGAAGTGTTGTGTGTTGAGAGTATAGCAGGTAAAAAGAGTTTGTTTTTCCTACTACACACATACACACACACCGTGCTAGACTAACACTGAACCTAATTTCAGGCTCTTTCCTGGCCGTGGAAAATTAGGATTTGTTTTAATTTATTGTGAAAATAAGTAATTTAAAATCTAAGCTGCTGCAACTTTAAAAGAATACCTTGAGCCTCAAGGGAATGTGATTATGGGACTTGAGTTACCTCACCTGGCAGCTCTAACCTAGGAGGCTGTAACCTTTCTTTTTGATTATAGATTAGCTTTTTGCCTCTTAACATTGTTTTGTAAAATATCGTAAATGACTGAAGCACACCAGAGAAGACTCCTTCCCTCCTAATTGCCCATCTTCACGAGAGATTAATTTCCCTCTATCTTTTCTTACACAAAAACTTCATGGCTATCCTATTGCCTGAGAGGGAATGTTAAATACGTTCTTTTAAATTGGAAAGAAAATAAAAACAAACTGTAAAGAAAAGGAAACAAGCTACAGCTAATTAAATTGGCGTAACTCATAAGCCTTGTATAGAAAATGTTCCAATGCAAAGTTGCTTTGTTTCTTTTCTGCCTATATAAGCAAAAACGTTAACTTTGGAGCACTCACCCCATTTCTCTGGCGTCCGTGTTCCTGAATGGTCACCTCGGATTCTGATCTTTGGGGTTATTTCAGACGGGCCCCAGGAACGGATCTATGGAGGCGCCCTCCCTCCTCCAGACAGAACGGCCACCATGAAATCACCTCCTTGACAGCTGAAACCTATAACCTTCCCCTCCTCTCACCACACCTGAAATCCTTCTTAAAGCTACCCCTCCATATTCTTAAAGCTGACAAGCAAATAAATCCAGCTTTAAAAACACAATAAAACAAAACAAAAAATGGTATTTGTTTTGTTTTATACCAACCCTGGGTACTTTTGAAATTTAAATTTAGGATATTGAATTAATTCATGATTCATTTAGATGTGAAAACAAGAGAATAAAGTTATGTTTAGCCAAATATTTTACCCAGTATTAAGTCTCTTCTTGATTCCAGAATTGCTGTTATTATCTTTCTTTCACAGTTAGGTAAATTGTCCCATCTTTGATATTTTTATGTCGTAATGAATTCAGAAACCGAAATTCTCCCCTTTATTTAGCTCTCCTTTCCTTTGGGGGCTCACGGCTAGAACACTGCTAGTTCTTAGGTGTGGCGTGTTTTTATTTGTTTGCTTGCTTGTTCTTGTTTGAGCTTTAAAGAAAAAAAAATTGACATAAACCTCGTTTCATCTTCCACTGCAAAGAGCACAATTCATGACTATATCCAGCTGAGCGCAATTATATCAAATAAGGCATGTGGAACTCCATCAGGACGTTTCTATCTGCCTGTCCCCCTCCAAAAATGAAAAAAGAAAGAAAAAGAAAAATTGGAATTATCTTCTTATGGACTCACCAGGAGCGTGGTGGGGGCTGCGTGAGAATGTATTAAACCAAGGATTTAAATCAGATTTTCTTTTTGCAGTTTTTGGCCACAGGCCGGGTTTGAACCCACCACCTCTGGTATGTGGGGCCTGCGCCCTACTCCTCTGAGCCACAGGCACAACCCAAGTTAGATTTTCTTAAAACAAACTGGTCATCCATCCTCAATCCACACTGGTTGAACACTACAAACATTATTGTTCCCATTTCTTTTAATGCCCATAAGAGAGAATTCACTTGAATTCAAAAGCTATACAGGCTCCGAATACTTGCAGTGCAATTCTGCAGGACTGTAAGACCGATCACTTCACTTTGTTGTATTCACATTTTATTACAGAACATTTATGCAGAAATAAAGAAAGCGAAGAGGGTTGTTCAGAATTCCATTACAAGTTACATTATTTTTAAATTTCTTGCCACTCTAAGCTCACATGCCAATTTGATACAGCTGTCGTCAATATTTTTACATGGTTATGTTAACACCTGAGCATTTTTACCAGTACCATACATTTTTTTATAATGGTATTTAGTGGAAATGTAATATCACTGCATAAACTTGATGAAGCTTAGTTTGCTTAATCAATCATTTGTTTTGGGAAATTTAAGCTGTTCCTACTTAAAACAAATGATTAAAATTAACCTGTAACTTAATCGTCCTGCAAATGGATTTTTCTCCATGGTCATTTACAACGAATAAATTTCACATGATGGCATTTCCGGGTCAAATACGATATTCTATTCTGATGACTCTTGTAAGTTTTCAAAAATATATATCTCTTTCAAAATGATTTGAATATGACTTGTAGATAATCACATTCCTTTGTCCACAATAAATTCAATGACTGTTTTCTAAAAATTTGATTTTCCTTAGGTGATCACAGCATATTTATCAAAATTAATATACAGGACAGAACCATCCAAGGGACTGTGACAGACTGGTCAGCACTGAATTTACAATTTCTTACAATGTTTCTGAGTATGATGACTATCTCTTTAATTTGATAATGTTTAAAACTCACCTTTGTTTTTTTTAACAGAAGTGGTCAATGTAAGGAACTAGGCCTACTGTACTGATACGTACATGTGGTGCATGTCTGCTCTATGAAAATTACGTCAACCTAAGGAGGTGGTCAATGATGGAGGTTCTCCTGTGTTTAACATTGCTACGACAGTATTAACTATTCCACAGTTCCCAGTCAAATTTTACCAATTTTCCTAATAATGTCCTTTATAGTATGTCTACCCCCTTGGTCACAGTCCGACACAGAATCACATTTAATTGCCATGCATCTTTATTCTCTTTTAATAGGAAACCATTGTCAGCTCTTGTTTTGTTTCTCATGACCTCAAGACTTTTGAAGAGCGCAAGCCAATTATTGTGTAAAAATGTCCTTCAATTTATATTTTCCTGGTGTGTCCTCATGGTTGGATCCACATTTTTAGTAGGGATACTGTAAACTTGATAGTGGCCATGGTATGACCCACGGCATGATATCGGGAGACACAAAAATGTCACCCTGCCCTTTTAATAATGATGTTAAGTTGGTCTCTTCATTAGAGTGTTGTCTATCGGGTTGCTTCCCTGGTGACTGTTTTTCTTTTGTGATAAATAAGTATTTGAAGGAGATACTTTGAAGTTATGCAAATATTTTGTTCCTCATTAAAACTGTACCCACTATTTTTAGCACCTATTAACTAACGATCTTTGCCTGAATCAAGCATCATTATGATGGTTACAGGAAGGTTATTTTACACAAAATCATTTGTTCTGTTTCATACGTGGTCTTTTAGTGGGTGGCAGAGCTTACTCTTTCCCACCACTAAAGTATCTATGTCCGTATAGACTCACACTTGTTTAATTTGTTCTGTAAATATCCTGTTACTATTATTATTTTGATGTTCAGATTGCCACAGGTATTGCCAGAGGAAACCCTGTCAAGCTGATGTGGACATGTTCTCATCATATTTTAAGTACCGCTCTATTTTTTTTGGCACAATAAGATATTGCAGGCTTACCTTGGACATTCCCTCCCCAAATCCTGAAATCAGCCTTTGCCCCGAGAATCCCTGATTGCTTTAGTGGGTGTGGTATGTAGAAACCAAGGTCAGGGGCTAGCTGTGCTTATCACAAGATGACAGTGCTTTTAAGTCTTATCAGTAGAATACAAAAACTATAGATATAAAAAAATAAGCAGGATATACAGTAGGCCTTGTGTCTCTATATAAAGTCATGAGTCCTGATCGATTCCTCCAATTTTCATTGAGTATGACTAGGTATGCTGCCATCTTCATAGTTGGAATTTCCTTTGTATGTTTAAATTAATTAATTAATATGTATTTATTCTCTCATTACACAAACATCACATCCAGAAAATACCAGTTTCCAAAAATGCAGGGCACCTTCTTGTCATACTTCATTGATTCACTGAATTTACAATTTCTTACAATGTTTCTGAGTATGATGACGATCTCTTTAATGTGATAATGTTTAAAACTCACCCCTGATTTTTTGTTAACATAATTCTCCATATTTTATAAGTGTAATAAGATTTAGTCACACATCTTACTGGAAACTGGATCACAGACGACTAATAGAAAGTTTGCAGCCTAAACGTGAGATGATTATGAACACAAAACATAATGAAAGGTGTTGGGATCTGCTTCTGACGCCACTTGCCAGGGCCTGGGACTGGCCAGGTCTCCCGCCGGATTAGGCAGGTTCCGGACGCAGACCGCTAAGCTACCTTGCTCAGGAACAGTTTCTCTTAGGTGCTTGAGGGCTATCTACTCTAGCTGGAGAGAGAGAGAGAATCTTGGAATAAAGCAGTCTTCTTAGGACACATAGATCTTAGTCTTTAGGAGAGCTTGGTGATCTTCAGCAGAGAGACCCCATGCTGGCGTTCTGCAGGCAGGAGAGGAGCCAGAGACAGAGTAAGCAGGTCCATGCTAGAATGCCCATGCTTCTTGTCTCCCCGCTCCTCCAGCCTAATCTGAGGCTAAGCTCGTGCCACTCAACACCACAGGTGACTGCCAATTCACCACTGCTCTCATTTCGCAAGCTCTCTCAGGCTAGTTAGAACTAAATCTCTCGGCTTGGCGCCTATAGCTCAACCGGCTAAGGCGCCAGCCACGTACACCCAAGGTGACGGGTTCGAATCCCCAGCCCGGACCTGCCAAACAACAATAATGGCTGCAACCAAAAAATAGCCTGGCGTTGTGGCGGGTGCCTGTGGTCCCAGCTACTTGGGAGGCGGAGGCAAGAGACTCGCTTGAGCCCAGGAGTTGGAGGTTGCTGTGAGCTGTAATGCCACGGCACTCTACCCAGAGAGACAGCTTGAGGCTCTGTCTCAAAAAAAAAAAAAAAAAAAAAAGAACAAAAACTCACTCCATGCCCTGTTCACCAAGGTGTTCCATTACAGATATTTCCTATAACTCTCACTCCTCCTAGCCACAGGCTATACGGGCTGCTGCAGAAAGGTATTGACTTCTAGAATGGCAGAGCCCACCAGACCCACTCTTACAGGTTGGCACACAAATGTTTGCAGCAGTGTTACTTGTAACATTCAACAAATTGGAACAGTCCAAGAGTCTATAAATTGATGAGTATGTAAGTAAAGTATTACGTAACCGAGCAAGAAAATACATGAGAACCTCCAGAGTTGACCACCTCCCCACATTTACCACCACCTGTCACCCAATTTTCATAGACCAGACACGCAGCACCCGTTCTCAGTGGAAGTTCCCTGTGTTGACCACCTCCAAAGGTTGGCCACCTCTGTATGTTGACCAGTTTGTTTCAGTCCCTTGGGTGGTCAACTCACAGAGACTCTACTGATTTAGTGATAGCTGCTACTACATGAATGAACCTTGAAAATACCATACTAAGTAAAAGAAGCCAGTTGCAATAGTCTAGGCATCACATGATTCTATTTACATGACAGTTCAAAATCCATCTGCAGAGTTAGAAAGTGGACTGTTGTGTGCTTAGTTCTAGGGATAGGGTCAGGCACAGACTGCTAATGGGTGAAGAGTTACTTTGAAGCGTTAAATGTTCTAAACTTAGGCTGTTATAGTATGTAGCATAGTCAGTGTTAACTCTGAATATGCCCTTTGAATTATTAAGTAAAGTAAGTATAAGTAAAGTATACTTACTTTATTCTATATGGGCATTAATATAGAGGTTTAACAATAAAAAACAATAAACTGTATTTGTTTTTTGTACTGTGTCACAAAATATCACAAATTTATTGGCTTAAAACAATCTACATTTGATGATATGCACACGTGTTGTGGAATAAGTTAGTCAAGCTAATTAAAGTACCTGTCACCTCAAATACTTACCACTTCTTTGTGATGAGAACGTTTCAAAAATATACCCAATTAGTTTTAGCCAATTTAAAATACAGTTTTGAAAAAAACAACATGTACTTATTATTGCATAGTTTCCATGGATCAGGAGTCCGGGCTCCGCTTAGTAGGTCTTCTGCACAGGTCCTGAGTAGGCGGCCTTCATTTCTGGAGCTCAGAGTCCTCTTCCAAGATAATGTGTTTGGTGACTGAATCTACTTTCTGTGGTTGTTAAGACTGAGCTCTTCCCTTTCCTGCAGCCTGTCATCTGGGGACTGCTCTCACCTTCTAGATGACAGCCACAGTGCTTTGTCACATGGTCCTTCACGGCCGGATGGCACCCTTCCACAGGCCACCGTGAAAAGCTCTGTTTTAAGATTTCCTCTTCTTAAGTCAGCCCAGCCCTTATTCTTCCTTTTGAATAACTCAGAATCAACTGCATTCTGGGTTACTCCCATTAAGATTGGGACCTTAATTACATCTGCAAAGTTCCTCTAATCTTCCCAAACTCTACTGACCGAGGTTGAATCATAGATCCTGCCACATTCAAGGGGTACAAACTATATAGGTCACAGATGCTATTGGGCACAAGTCATTGAGTGCCACTTTAAGGTCCAATGACCACAGAGAATACAAAATTAGACACTGCGCATTTTTTCCATTGTACTGCTGTTCTTGAGTCTTCTTGCTAAAAATTTTTAGGCAAAGAAGGTGACAAAACATATTCACTCAGGATCCTACAGGAAATTGCAATATCCAATATGAGCCTCTAGGCTTACAATGCAGCACAAATACTTGTTTAAATATAGATTTTTGTCATGAAGATGATGTAAAATCAGTGTCTTCTGTGTGAAAAATTCTGGGTAACTACTGAATAAAATCAATTTGTCGCCAGAAGGAGTCACACAAGTTTGGAAGAAAAATTAACAGAATTATTTACAACAGTAAACAAAGATTGTGTGTTCAAGAGCAAGAAAACCCAAGAAATTAAGCGTGTAAGTTTTTTTTTCCTTCCCCAGGCCTCTTCAGAAATCCATTTCATCGGTGAGCATCTGTTAAAGGAACGTGCTATAGATGTCACCAAATCAGTTTGTCGTCCAAAAGAAATAACTCCTCTTAAAAGCACGTAGGTATTTTTGAACCTGAAAAATTCAAAAGTTGTCTTTGTAATCCATTTAAAAGTTGTGACAATGGGCGAATGTCATCCCTTCGATTGGATCCTTGCTGCTCCAGTTCTGTCGTCCTTCCTAGAACAAAAGCCTTCAGAGTTCTGTCTTTCGTGACTCAGTCGCAGAAGAGGCGGCTGCCTCTTCCAACCCTACATGGCCTGTACAGTCTGTATGCTTTTGCTTCTCAAATTACCTAGGCCACAGTTTTACCGAAAATTTGCATTACAGATTATGATGAATACCCATTGGTAGAGCCTTCAATATCTGCTTACTTCCAGTCTGCCAATTAACTCTCATACTAACCCACGTGTATTAGTTTTCATTATAGTAGCCTCTTTTTCTAGATGTCATTATTTATAACAGCCACGATGGGCCAGGGGAGGTCATAAATCACCCCAAATCTCAGCGCTTGGAGCAGCAGAGTTCTACTTTTTCCCTGTCACCGGCAGGAGATGGCTCTGCTCCTCACCGTCACCCAGGGATACAGGCCGATAGGGCAGCCATCGTTTCAAGCTTTAACAAAGGGGAAAAAGATCTCTGCAGGGTCTCCAACTAACAATTAAATGCTCTGACCAAAGAGCGGCTGCTCCCTTCTGCTTTCCGAGGTCATCGCGAGTCACATGATTTCAATAAACCGCAAGAGTTTCAGAAAATGAGATCCTTCTGTGTGCCCTGAAGGTGAAGAGCCAGAAATGTTTTGTGAGCAGTATTAAGGATTATCATAAAAATAGTCACCAGGATTTCAGAAATAATGATTCAATGGGAAAATCTCTTTTTTTTTTTCCTTATAAAAGCGAAGAGGCGAAAATGTGTTCAGACACTTACAGCATGACAAAAATGCCGTATATGCTGAGATTGCACTGGAACGGAGGGACGCAGCACAGTGGGAGAAATGTGTATATTTCTGTTTCTATTTCAATATACTGTTTCTCCCAGTCTCTCTGCCGGACACATCACAATTGAATAACATCTTACGTCATTTAGCAAAACTCTTCTTCAGGAGTCAAGGTGAATCCTAACATTTTTCTTTCATTTACCTGAAATTCTTGCTACCTCCAGTTTGCCACGCTTGCCACACAGAGAATTAGCAATCATGTAGATAAAAGGATTTTTAAGTCATTTTGCAGTATAACCCCATGTGTTATCATTGTTATTAGCTTAGCTTCAGATAGCGTAAGGCAAAAATGGGGGGAATCCTGCGTCACTCCTTAGGGTAGCATTGGGGTTAAAGATCAGGCATCCGATCAGCTGCCTCAACGCTTTTGGTTATAGTACATTTCCTCTTCTATATGAAGATCAAGAGCTGGGGGTGGTGCCTGTGGCTCAAAGGAGTAAGGTGCTGGCCCCATATGCTGGAGGTGGTGGGTTCAAACCCAGCCCCAGCCAAAAACTGCCAAAAAAAAAAAAAAATCAAGAGCTGTGATTAATTACAAAATAAATTTTAGAAAGCTTTTCATTTATAACAAGAAAATAAACAATGCTGTGAGGCAACTAAAAACAAATATTTTAAATATTACCTACCGTTTACGAAGTAGTGTATTAATACAGAGATGGTCCAAGAGGCTCAGACACGTGTTCAGATGTGTGTGGAGGTCTGGTCTGTGCACAAAAGGGGGACATTACAAATCACTGCAAAGTGATGGCTGTTTATTAACTGCTAATGGGAAAATTGAGCAAGCACAGGAAAAATATATCTCCGGCTCACATTACATGCCGAAATCAAGCCCAAATACACTAAATACCCCAATGAGTAAAGCCGACCTGAAGCATCTAGAAAACATATAGGTAATTATCCTTAGGAAAAGAGGGTAGAGGTTTTCTTTAACAAAGCAGGGCGATCATAAAGGAAATACAACTACATCTACGCAATAAAATAAATCATAAATAGATTCAAAACACAAGACCTCGACAAGGAATGTGTTTATAGCTTATTCAGGCAGCCAGGATGAAGGAATCCTAAAAATCAATAATGCACAAAATATGTATGAGCAATTCACCTGAAAAGCAATAAACACATGGCAAGAAAATGTTCGCCCTCGCCGGTAATCAGGAAAAATGCAAATGAAAGGCGATATTTCAGCCTTACGCGGGAGAGACAGTAGTATATTCTGAGGAAATTGATCTTAAGGAAAAAAATCAACGGATCGTGTTGTTAGTGGCTAATATGACAAGAGAGATAAAGACATATTTTGCTTGGATATTATTGGGAGGCTCTTTTTTCGGCTTCCTTCCAGCATCAATTTTTACCGTAAATAGTTCAGGGACAGACAGCAAAGGGGATGTAATCAAAGCGCACCAGAAAAAGAATGTGTGCAGTCGTCTTCACGGAATTTAGAGGCTTGGAGCATCGTTGAGTTGACAGCCCCGTGGAAGGCACACACCTACACGAGAAATGTAGCCCGGAGTAAAGACACGCTTGGCAGATAATTTATCAGGGTGCTAATTAGATGAGCAACAATAAGAAACACGCCAAGGAGGAGATACTTTTGGAGATTTTTCAAATGCAAACTGGGAAGGATGCAAGGCTAAATATCCCCCATTTGACGTCCAGACATTTGGTTATATATTTCTGCACGACCTCTCGCTCCCAGTGTAGGGGCTTACACAATCATTTATTTTTATTAGTCGTCGTTAGGTAGGTTGACAGGGCTTAACTAGATAGTTTGCATCTGGGGTCTTTTTACAGGGTTGCCAGCAGATGGTGGCTGCAGCTTGAGACTCACCTATCAGGCTCCTCTGCTAGGACAGCTGGAACAGTGAGAGCTGAACGGGAAATCTACTCTCTGCCTCCAGATGGGCTTTCCAGGAGGCTAGTGTGTACTTCTCCATACGTGATGGTCTCAGGGTTATCACACTTCTTACGTGACCTGGTTTTCCCAGAGCAAGACTAAGGTGAATCTTCCTGATTCTTGTAACGAGCCCTCCCAATCCCAGGAGATCAATTCCGTTGCATTCTACCAGTTGAGGAGCTGGGTAAGAGCAGCTCGGATCTGAGAGGTCCAGAAGCAGGTTAGACATCTTCTAAGAGGAGCAGCATGTGGGGTCAGGCAAGGAATAACAGGTGGCTGTCTTCAGAAATGATCCACCACTCAGGATACATTCGGCCTGCCTCCACTCCCCAGAGGGTGTTCCCAGAACGATTATGGGAGGTCAGGGTCCCCATAGCAGCACTCCCTGTGAAGGGATCAAGATTTTCCCTCGAGGCGTGGCATGGATGGGTCATGGGTGTCTGCGTGAGAAAGAGACTGTTATTTGCATCTTGCTGAAATAACTTCTCCATGACAGAGCTAGTCACCTAGCTCTGGGGATCACTGGAACCACTGAGTCAGTCAGCCCAGACATGTGGACTCAAACCAATTCAGGGATCTTCTAAAACTAGCGCACACCTGAAGAAATTTCATCCTTAGCCTTATCCCACTGATGTGGCCTTCACTTTCCCTAATATCATGTAAAATATTGGTTTATTTCACTGACAAGAGTGTGCTTCTGATACTTAACATTATGCTTTTCATTCCTCATGTTATCCTTTTTTATTTTTTGGTAGTTTTTGGCCAGGGCTGGATTTGAACCCGCCACCTCCAGCATATGGGGCCAGCACCCTACTCCTGTGAGCCACGGGTGCCACCCCTTCCTCACATTATCTTATAACCATTATCCATGGTTTCCAGCTAATGTTATATGTTGTTAGCTTTCTTTTTTCTTTTTTTTTTTTCTGTCCCCCTGGGTAGAGTGCTGTGGCATCACAGCTTACAGCAACTTCCAACTCCTGGGCTTAAGCGAGTCTCCTGCCTCCGCCTCCCAAGTAGCTGTGACCACAGGCACCCACCACAATGCCCGGCTATTTTTTGGTTGCAGCTGTCATTGTTGTTTGGCAGGCCCAGGCTGGATTCGAACCCGCCACCTTAATTGTATGTGGCTGGCGCCTTAGCCACTGGAGCCACAGGTGCCGAGCCATTGTTAGCTTTCAATACTTAATTTAACTGACTTTCTGGGTCATGGCGTTATGTAATTTCCTGTTTAAATGTCTCTAAAAACATCCAAGACTCCTTCTTCAAAGTCTATTTCAAAATTTTTTCTTTGTTAGAATAAAAACTATCTTATAATTTATCAATCACTAGATATATTTATTTTTCAATTATTTTCTAAATTCAATGAGGAAAGTGGTCATTCTTGTAAAAAAAGGATTCATAATTTTAATTTGTTACAGTCCCTTTCGCTCTCAGAACTTGTCTTTTGCTTATGAAATTTAAGTATTACATTAAAAATGTAGCCATACAAGTTAGCTTTTACACATGCCCATATTTTAGCTTAGACTTCTGTCGCTGGAAATTCTGAGCCCCAAATACTTTTTTATTGCTGAATTTATTTTTCGCTGTTACTCAAAGATCTCTTTTCTGTGTTATAAAAGACGATGCTGTAATTCTTTCCTGATCATGATTGACGTCCAGTTCTATCTTCTAATCTTTTTCTCTCAGCCTAAAGCTTCATATCTTAAAGACAAAAATAATATTCAATGTGTCAAAATGCTACTTAATACTTTGCTCTATTCCCAGCATGAAGAAATTTGAAACGGTCACATCGGTGTCTTCCTCTGTCTATATAATTCAAAGCTATTCCTCTGAGCAGGCTAAGGAAGTAGAAAATAATAATAAACATACTATTTCTCAATCTTTCACCTTTATTTTCTTAAGTATAAGCAGAACCCTTTTTCTTTAATCCCATGCTGTTGGAATTTTTTAAACGGACATCTGAATGCACACTTCCTATGAGCAGTGGACAAGAGTTCCTGTGGCTCCACATCCTTAGAAACGCCTGTTTTGCTCAATTTTTAATATGACATTCTAGCACTATCTGTGACGAACAGAAATTCTCCGTCCAATGTAGTTCTATTTACTAATGACTGTTAAATGTCACTCTTTAGATGTTAAAAGAGACCTATATTTTAATAAAATCTAGAAAAACGAATCAATATCTAAAGTATCAAGAATTTTTCACTGTTGGTTTTGCAGGTGTCTAAATACTCCTACCATCTTAAAGTAATGTTACTTGCCTGTTACTATTATTATGTGTTTATTTGTAACACCAGAAGAAGCCTCCTGTCTATGGATCATTCCAAGTATTTCAGCTCCCCTGACCTCCGCCTGCCATCCACAGATCCATCGATTTGTGTACAAACTACCTGGAAAGCCTAAAGATAATCTTGTGACCTCATGGAGGAAAATTAATTTACCTTTTGCAGTGTAGGATTTATAAGCGTTTTCATTTTGTTTTTTGTTTTCTTTCAGAAGAGAGTACAGTAGTTTTACCTTTAAAGGTCTGCATTGAGGGAGTATCTTGTTCTCCAGAGGGATGGAAGTTGTCATAGAAACCACCATAATTACAAGAGGTACGTTTATCGGGGATGAAAATATTTACCTTGTAACCAGATCCATGTTTTTCTTGGTGTTGTGAGGGAAATAAGTCATTCCCGAGGAGGGATTTTTCTATTTCAGAAATATGCAAAAGACACTGACCTTCTTGGTTTTCCCCTCCCAGGAGCCATTTTCTCTCTAGGCACCTTGAGGCTTAATTTGTCGGACACCTGCATCCTGAACTTCTTTCTGAAGACTAGGACGTCTTCTCACCAGATTTTGAACCACTTGGAAGAAAACATTAGAATGAGATTTTAGAAAGCGTGTGAGTGAATAGAACAGTCTGTTGTTTGTGTTTAAGGGGTAAAAACACCCACGGTATTTCCCCAGGCAAGTAATTATCCTCAATAATATTTATCCTTAGTGGATTCAGAGTTTACAGAAAAATCACAGGAGTACAAGCAGAAGAGACATCTGTAAATACCTCATTTATTTTTGTCTGCCTGAAAGTTTACCTGTTATTCCGCTAAGAAAATGATACCTCTTCCTTCCCGGGTAATACATTATTTAATTAACCTCTTCACAATTCTAACTCTGCAACCACTTTATAAATAGCTGAACAGTTGTGTCTGATGCTTAAAAAATATATGTGTATACTTGTTTTATTTTGAATATATTGATTTCTTAGAAATGATATTCATATAGTATAATGCATCATATATAGTTTATTATGTATAAAAAGAAATAGATCTTTAATCTTTATATTTCAAGTGCACATATCTTTTTTTTTTTTTTTTTTTTTTGAGACAGAGTCTCAAGCTGTTGCCCTCAGTAGAGCATCAGGGCATCACAGCTCACATCAACCTCAAACTCTTGGGCTTAAGCAATTCTCTTGCCTTAGCCTCCCACGTAGCTGGGATTACAGGTGCCCGCAACAACATCCAGCTATGTTTTTGGCTGCAGTTGTCATTGTTTTTTAGCTGGCCCCGGCTGCATTTGAACCAGCCAGCCTGGGTGTATGTGGCTGGTGCCTCACCCACTGAGCCATGGGCACCACCCTCATACCTTTTAAGTATTGAACATACACACACATATATGTATATATGTTCCAAAATTTAATACTTTTTCCTAGTTCCTTGCAAAAAAGATTCAAATGAACTTTCAAAATACAGAGACTATAATGATATTAACAGTATTTATCGTAGGAGTATAATGAGATTAATGAGGGCAACTATTATTATTTATTAAACTAATAACAAAAGCGTAACCAGTGAAGATTAGGAAAAGGTGAAAGGGCTAAATACCAGATGAAACTCGGTCCATACACAGGTCCCAAAACGGGGGTTAAACTGACTTCATTTTCTCCATCGTTGGGCACAGGGATGGTGCATTCATCATCCTTCTCGGCCACGTCCTGAAGATGCTGTTCCAGGCAACGCTCAGAGCAAACACAATTATTCCCAAGTCTGCTCAGGAACCCCCTGCCCTCACTATGGGCATCTCAAAACAGATCCCACGTAAAGCACTTCACTTTTCAACAGCACCTTATAGTAAAGCACAAAGGTTTCATTGTGTATGTTAAAGCCCCTCTCAAAATCGCAATGACAATCACGGGAACTGGTGTTTGGGGGGCAAATGATCCCGTGGTGGTATCATGACGCTGTGTTCATGGGACATTCCTCCTCTGGATGGACACGGGGAGGGACGTTAGGGCCTCCAGTGACACAACCAGATTAAATCACTTCGGCTAGGAACGTGTCACTTCACACAACTAGAAGTTGGTAAGTTTTAATGAATTAAACGATATTCACTGATAATTGTTGGAGCGCAGGTGTTCCATCAATATTTTACCATTTGTAAGTACCAACCAGCCACTAGCAGAACTCGTTCTTTGAATAACAAGTGCGCGTTGTAGTGTTCATTCAGGATTAACTTCACAGAAAGTAGATCTTAGGTCTGTAGCTCTTGGGCTGCTGAATTTCACAATTCATTAAAACAAATTCATAGAGTATCTACTGTGTTCCCGGGACCTTCCTAGGTGCCTTAGCTACACGCCTTAGCTCTTCAGTGACAAGCAGAATTCTAGATGGGATGTTTGTTATTTGTCTGTCTTAGGTGCCAAGCTATACACTTCCTTTTTTTTCTAAATATCTTAGAGAACACTCTCCAGTTATATCCAACAGAATGGCATGGCGAGGTTTCATTTAAGAAAAAGGAGAATTGCTATGTTATCCTTACATTCTCTATCCAAAATGATCCCATGTCTATGATATCTGGCAGAAAATTCTCTCCAAACATATATTTGGATATAAGTAGTCCTGATGTATATATACATACCCGTATATTCTGACCCCGTTCTGAACTTGGTTTCAGTAATGTCCCTCAGAATACAGGAAGCAGGAAAAAGGTAGAGAGGAGATTAGATTCTCAGGTTAGCTAGATATCATTCAAAAAAACTCCACAAAGGAATATATTTGAACAAAAATATTCACATTTAAAATGACAGATTAATTTCAGATTTTAATATCTTTAAAATTTATAAGCTCAGTGAATTCCAAAGTTTAATATAAAAGTAATCTAATGTCAGAAGGTGGACTTAGTGAACGAGGCAGCTGTCTCTCTATACTTAGCAAGGAAGATGATAATCTGAATAACCGATGCTTTCAGTTTTGAGGGATTTGTTTGTCTTCCAAGAGACTGCTGTTGTGTTATTCCTTATAAAATTAATAAAAGATGAAATATAGAAAGAGTCAGTAAGCCAAAATGTAGTCCTGTTTTTCCCAGATATCTTTGTCTCCTGAATATGTGTTTTTCTAATTCGTTTTAGGAATGCTTTCTTACTCATTTCCTAGACATATGGGGGTCTAGGGGTCTTGAATCCACCCCTCCTGCTCACCATATAAGAACTGGTATTTTTCAATTGCTGAGGTTATGGAGTTTATGGTTTTAATTATAAACTTCAAATCCTTCCAATGAGCCTGAGTTCTCTGCAGGATTTAGCTTAAATTTCCTGCCCCTCAATCATTCAACACGCCTTGCAACATTGTAAAGTGTCTGTCACCACTTTTGTCACTGTGTATCTGTCCTTTCTTCATAGATTCCCTGCCTAATACCAATCTCAGGCAGGACCAGCCATATTTTGATCACTACGGACCAGGGAAGTTTAATCGTATGGACAGACCCAGGTCACATTCACTGGTCTAGTCACTTAGAGTCACTTCCTCAGTAGGAATCTCGACTCTTTATGTTATTATGTGATCTCGCTTTTCTGTTTTCTTGACCTGGGCAGCAGTCTTGCTGTTTATATTATTTGCCTCAAATCATGACCTTCATCTCTCAATTCAAATAGGAAATAGTCCTCAGAATGAGCAGAGTATAGAAGTCAGACTGTACATCCTTTCTCCGTATACTGTGTTGGGGACCGCAACTATCTTACTTATTGCCGTGTAATGGCTTAAGACACACTTACTAGTAACTAAAAAATCCCCACAAATTTATTGTCTACAGTTTTTATGAGTCAGGAATCTGGGCACAGCTTAACTGGGCTCTCTCCTCTCAGCCAAGGCTGGGGTCTTATCTGAAGCCTCGGCCAGGAAAAGATCAGCTTCCAAGCTCACTTGGCAGGACTCCATCCCCTTGAGCTGCAGTTTGAGCTGGGTGCTGGCCAGAGGTTGCCCTCAGTTCCTTGCCATGTGGACCACCCCAACAAAGCAACGTGGTTTGTCAAACCCAGCAAGGGACGCATCGGCTAGTAAGATGGAATTTACTCTATCACATAACCTAATCGTGGCAGTGACCAACCATCGCCCTGGTCATATTCCGTTGGTTCAAAGCAAATTAGGAGGCCAGCTCACACTCCCAGGGAAGGGATTATACAAAGACCTGCATGTGGAGGAGGGATCATTCGAAACCAACCTAGAATCTGTTCACTGCAGTATCATTATAGGAAAAAAAATAAAAGACACCCATGCCTACTACAAGCTTATTGCAGCTTCATCCTTGGGAAAATGGCTGTTTCCACCAGGAAAACATCTGTTTCAGTCCAGGCAGTAAGCACAGTCTGGGCCTCACTCAAAACCACAAGCTTTTATCTACTTGGACAGCATTACAGAGCTGGCTGCTGCCAGTGCAGTTTTCCTAAATTGACCTGGCTGAGGCAAGAATTAGGTTTCAGAGAGAATCTTTTCACATAATGGCTTTTTAGATATTATATTAAAGGCTAACTGTGGGCTTGTAATTTATTCCTCCCTCCTCGGGGACCCCTTAAGAAGTTTTGACCCTGACCAGAATTCCTTGCAACTATCGACTGATGGAATATACTAACTAAAAGATAAATGAGGGTTCTGGAAGGGTCTGCTATGCCCTGATTGCTGATCTAGAAATGATTTCAACATTCTATCCTGGCTCATTTAGAGTGTTTGTATTAAATTATCCTGAAAATCTTGGGAAGCTGTGCTGAAGCAGGAAAGTTATACATAAAACTAGAACAAGGGCTTACGTATCTAGTGAAACTCCGGAACTCATCAGCCTCGGTGGCAAACCCGCCCCATGTACATACTCCGAAACAAAATTACGTCTGGTGGGGAAAAGGAAAAGGAAGCTTACAGAGCTGTATGTGCAAGCTGGGGCAATACGATGGTGTTCTTCCCATGGATAATTATGCATAAGCTTGGTGCTAGCTAAGTTGGGGCTGGGGTAATACACACACTTTTTTGACAGCTGTAATTGAAATATAACTGACATACAATAAGTTGCACACATTTAAAGTTCTGGCATATATTTATGTATACCCCTAAAACCATAACCACAATCAAAATAATGGATACTGCTGACCCAAACCAGAAGAGATGCTATGATTTGGGGTGAGCCATAAATTTGGTCTCCTTATGTTTTGTACTGCTATCTAGAGGCCAAGAAAATACTCAAGAGACTGTAAGTTATTAGGTAGGGGATCAACGGGTGGCAGGAATATTCACACTATTCAACAGAAAGGTGAGACTAAGGAGAGAAATTATAAAGAAGAAGAAAGAAGTGACTTAGGCTGCTGTTCCATTGCTGCTGAAAAGCCGAATGAGAAAGGGGGACTGGGCAGGATCACCAGGAGGGTGTTAGAGGCACAACATTGATGCTTGAGAGGTGAAAAACACCTTCCTCTCCAGCTCTGATATCCACAAACCTCAAGAAGCCCCCTCAATAGGACTGCAAATAACCTACCATGGACAAATTAAATTATAATGATCATGATTTGGAATGGAAAATAGCTAAGATGAATTTGATCCCTCCATTGAAAGCATACATTAATTATTATTTTTTTTTTTTTTTGAGACAGAGCCTCAAGCTGTCCCCCTGGGTAGAGTGCCATGGCATTACAGCTCACAGCAACCTCCAACTCCTGGGCTCAAGCGAGTCTCTTGCCTC
>CAUYTI010134286.1:0-57066 GCA_963575145.1 Galago senegalensis | reverse complement strand
AATATATAATACATATTTATATATTATATATGATACATTATATATATCATATAATATTATATAATTATATGATATATTATATTATAATTATATGTTATATAATAATTATATATACTTATATATATAAAATACAAAACAATGAATTATCTGGAATTTGATTGTTTATACTTATTTGTATTTTATATATATATATACACACATATATGCATACATATACATATAAAATTATTGATTAATATTCCTTTGATGGGTATTTAGATTTTTTTTTCTCTCTTTTCCTAATTCAAAGTATAAATCAAGTATTCATATACGTTGATTTCTTGGGCCAGGTACAGGAATTTCTCTAGGGCAGGCATCCTCAAACTACGGCCCATAGGCCACATGGAGCCCACTGAGGACATTTATCTGGCCCACCGGGTGTTTTTGCCACAGCTGCCTGTCTTGCTTAGCAGCCAACTCATCCCGTCCTGAGGCCTGCAGTCTGGCCCTCCAACAGTCTGAGGGACAGTGAACTGGCCCTCTATTTAAAAAGTTTGAGGACCTCTGCTCTAGGGCATATACTTAGGGATGGGATTGTCGGGTCATAGGTTGTACCCATACTCACCTTTTTTGCAATATTGCCAAACTGTTGTCCAAAGTGGACTTACTAATTTATTCTCTCTTTAGCTGAATGTGACATTACCTGTTGGTCCACATTCTTGCCAGTATTTGACATTGTCAATATGATGAATAGGAAAGGATAGTTCATTATGATTTTAATTTGTGTTTTCCAGTTACTACAAAGATTAAGTAGCTTTCATTTTTTTTCTTTTTTTTTGCTTTATTTTTGTGAATTTCCTCCTCATATACTTTGCTAATTATGTTATTGTTTTTAAAGAGTAAACTGTAGAGCACAGATATATTTGTTTGTGCAAATCTTTTCTTGATTTTATGTACTGCAAATATCTTCTCCCCATCTATAGATTAATAAAGCATTTTCCCATGTCGTTAGGATGGGAGTGAACTCATTGTATGATGTTTTACGTTTGTTTACCTTTTTTTCTCGTAAGATTATAAGTGAGAACAGGAACAGACGTTCTCATTTTTATTTCCTCAGTTCCTGCCACATAGATGACATTTTAAAAAGTGGTTTACATTAATTTGAAAATGCCACTAATTTAATGTAGAAGCTATGGTGAATCTTAGTTATTTTACTTTAAGGCTTTCAGTCTGAAGGCATTTCTGCCCACCTTCAGTCATGTGATCCTTATATCTATTAATATACATATGCAGAGCTGTGCATATCTCTATTTACTTAAAAGAGTGAGATACTTTTTTAACCGAGTCAGATACTCTTATTAACTTTTAAAATAGGGCTTCCCTCAATTTTCAGGCAAGAGTTTCTCTTAGAACTCCGTTAAGGTCGAGATAGGTTAATAGATTCAGATGGGATTGACATAACAGATGCATTTCTATTTCCAGCTGGAGTTGTTGGGGAAGCAGGGAGGAAGGAGGGCATGTTTGATGCCGTGCTTTGTCATCTTCGCAGCTCATCAGTAGCAGCAGCCGACACCGGCAAGTGTTTGTCAATGAGTTCTATTGGCTCACACTGACCGTGCGTTACAACCACTGATTTTTTGACATCTGCTGGTTTGACACGTGGCACTGGGCTCCGTGTGCAGCTGGCTCCTTGGATTTGAATGTGCTGTGAGTTCTGTAACATTATTAGTACAATTCCTTGGTATTGTCTCACATTTGGTGACAATCAACGGTCGCAGTTGCTTTTTGTGTTTTATTTCCTATCGTAGCAGTTAAAGTTTTCGGTGATGTGGCCGATGGTTCCAGCAGCAGCAGACAATAGATGTTGAATTAGCTAAGGACTGATGCATGCTGAGCTTTGGAACGGCTCCAGGAAAAGTTGATCTTACTATAACTTCATATAATGAGAAAATGTGGGTGGGAAGGAGCACCATGAATTAGAAGAATCGCTTTGCATTTAAACTGTAACGTTTTAAGACTAAATGTGGGTGATGTATATTTTTTTAATTTAAAAAAAAATTTAAGTAGGGAGAACTTGGGAATGTAAAAAGGTACCATGCTTTAAAGGCTTTGATCTTGAAATAGTTTCCAAATGTAATTCTAGTCTCTTAACATATTCTTAGTTATGCATTGTGGTTACAAAATACAGAAGTCACAGTTCCAGTTTCCCCTTTGTCCTCCCTTAAACTTTCTCTGGCTCTCCCCAGCTGCTCCCTCTTCTCTCTACCTCTCTCTTCTGTCCTTTCTGACCTGGCACTCACATATTTGTACACTTTTCAAGAAAAGCTTAGGACTGCACATACAAGGTTTCATAACCTGTCTCTCCCCCCTACTATCCCTTAAGACTAAGAATTATCCACCGTAGTAAGTGAAGGTAGCAATGTTGATTGTGGTGTTGTACGTAATGATGCCTGCTGTTGGGTGTGGCAAGCCGATGATGATGGAATAATAAATGGGTGCTGAACATCCCCGTAGCTTTTATTTGCAAGGCATTGTTCTTGTGATCAGGATCATATTACTTAAATGTAAGGGAAATAAGACAGGCAGAAGCGGATTTGTCTAATCCACCATGAATGCATTCCGTAGTGATTTAATTGCTTTTCTATACTTTTCAGCAGGTGGCTGTGCGTACTTGTGCAAAGCTGAGAATGTTTTCAGATTCAGGTTAACAAGGAGAGGAATGTATCCTTTGTTTTGAAAATTCATGTATTTTTTTCTTCTTCTTTGAATTCTTGAATCGAGAAGATTAGTATATTTCATTGCCTTCCCTCTGGTTCCCCCAGGGTAGCACAGTTTTAACTGTTCCCAGCATATTCTGGTTATTGTAAAGGCCTTTTTATCTCAGAGTCAAGGGAGCAGAGGAGGAGTGAATAGCAGTTCCCTAAATTCAGCCATTGTGAATTTCTGCAAAATTTTCTCTGCCTCATTTACTTTCTGTCTAAAAGTTATATATGTCAAGACTTGAAGGTTCTTTGAGATGATGCCAGGAGTTACTCTAGAAATGCGTTCAGATCTTGTAGCAAACACCCACTTCTTGGAAGACTCAATGGCGTGGTTAGATCTGATTTCAAATGCTCTGTGGATAGCTTTTCACTGGGAATTGCATCCCTGGGACACTTTTCACCGTTAGTAAATCAGAGGCTCTAAGTGAGAGCTCCTTAGATGGATAACTGAGGCACATGGCTGTGCTAAATGACAGTGACATCTCGCTCCTATTCCTCTTTCCCCATAGTTTCTAACTCCTCCACCTCTGGGAGGTACGTCTCTTGGAAATGCTGTGTGATAATGATTAAGATCACGTGTTACGGGGCAGAAAGACCTGTGTCTAGGAGCTGGATCTGTTGTTTGCTTAGCTATGACCTTGGGAGAGATTATTTAAGCATTTATGAGTATCAGAACTCCCACTTATCAAATAGAGCTTTTGTGAAGACTAAATGAGAAAGTAATTAATAAATATTTAGCACACAATAAGCATTAAGTCCATATTAGCTTCTAACTTGGTATTTACCATGATATCCCAATCGTCATCCTCATCTCTGATCATGTCAAAATTCCACGGGGGTTATTTGAGGCGATTGTGTTTCTCACTGGTAGCTAGGATACAGATAAACACAAGGAATCAATGAGATTAAGGGATGGAAGCCCAGCGCCGTGAGTCTTTACAGTTTTACGAGTCCAGCTGCAGCATCCTGTGGGAAGGCTGCAGCGTGCCAAGGGCAGATGGTTCCCTGGAAGAGGTCACTCAGTTAAGGAGCTGCCCACTAGCGGTGGTCCGCACACAGCATCTATTCACGTTTGTTTTCTTACTCAGACCCCTGGAGTTCTAGGCCTCATCTTACGGCCTTTATTTTTATTTTTTCCCCAGAGCCTTGCTGTGTCCTCAGCTGGTGAAACTTCAGGTTGCTCGCTGTTGATGACTGCTGGTGCAGTCTGAATACTCTTCCCTATACATCCCATGTTGAAATCTGACGGATGGGTCTTTCAGAAAGGCTTCATGCCCTCCTCTCAGGAAAGAGAGTGTTCTCACTCTTGTTCGTTCCCACCAGCACTGATTGTTAAAGCGTCCAGCACCTCCCGCCCCTTACCCAGCTTCTCTCTTGCATGTGGTGTGCACACTTCAGCTCCCCTCGTCCTCCTGCAGTGAGTGGAAGCTTCCTGAAGTCCTCGGCAGAGCAGATGCCTGCACCAAGCGTTTCATGCAGCCAGCAGATCCATGAGCCAAATAAACCTCTTTTCTTCGTAAATGACTCAGTCCTAGGTATTCCTTTATAGCAACACCCACAGACGAAGACAACTGCATCTACATCTGCTGCTCTCACGTCTTCTGGTTCCTAAGGAGGCGTCTTCTGAGGCTGCGTTTCAGACCTTCTGCATTTTCTCCTGACCTGCTGGGCCAGACCGTACCTCCATGCTCACATTCATGGGCCCCAAGTCCTAGAAAAACTGAGCTATTGTCTGCTTTCTCTGAACCCTCCTTATTTTTCAGATTTCAGCTCCCTCACTTTTACCACTTTTGTGTATTTGCTCATTTGTTTTTTATTTGCCTTTACTCCTTGGCTAGGTGACATAATTCAACCTCAAGGCTTTCCGTGCTGTCTGTTTTGATAATGCCCACCCTGCTCTCTTCACACAAGCCTTCTAGTCCAACCCTGGGCTCATCTACCCATCCTCATACTATACATCTGGACTTGAATTTCTAGGAGACCTCCCCAGCCTAAAACGTCCAAACTGGGGTTCTTGCTCCTTCTCGCCCCTATTTATGTGTATATGTGTAATTTTTAGCATTACCTTGTGAATGCTGGTGATGTTTTACTTTAGATATTTTTTTAAAAAATTCAGAATATTAAGGCATACACATTTTGTTTACATACTTTGTACAGATCGAGTCAAAGTTATAATAGTGCCCTTTACCCAGATAGTGTACACTGTATCCGATGGCGTGAATTTACCCCTGAGTGATTTCCAGTTCCCTGCAGGTTATTCAAAAAGATACTAGATTACCACTTTTTTAAAAGACTGAGTAATACTCCGCATCCATGGTCTACACAGAGCACATTTCTTCAATCCTTCATGTACTGTTGTCTCCAGGTCTTTGCTATTATGAATTGTGCTGCCATAAACATTTGAGTGCAGGTATCCTTTTTATTTATTTATTATTTATCTTTTTTTTTTTTTTGAGACAGAGTCTCACTTTGTTGCTCATTGTGTCACAGCTCACAGCAACCTCCAACTCTTAGGCTCAAGCAATTCTCTTGCCTCAGCCTCCTAGAAGCTGGGACTATAGGCACCTGACACAGTGGCTATTTTTGTTTAGCAGGCTGGGGCCAGGTTCAAACACCAGTTCTAGCCCTGGTGCATATGGCTGGTGCCCTAACCACTGCTGTGGGTGCTAAGCCAGCAAGTCTCCTTTTTATAGAATGACCCTTTTCCCTTTGGATAAGGAAGGGGATTGCTGGATCAAACGGTAGGTCAACTTTAAGTTCTTTGAGGTTTCTCCATATAATTTTCCACAGAGGTCATATTAGTTTGCAGTCCCACTAGCAGAGTGTTAGAGTTTCTTTCTCTCCACATCCACTCTAGCGTCTGTTGTTTTAGGACTTTCAAAAGAAATCTGGAACACTTCATGAATTCTTGTGTGCAGGGACCAGATCATTCTAATTTTAGTATATGAGCTCCTAAACCCAAAACACCTTGTGCTTCTTTTGATTCAACTTTGGAATGAGCCATTTCTCCAAGGAGTCCTGGTTTGTTTTGCGAGAGTGTGGCACATAGGAAACCACACCTTGGTGCTTGATATGTCCATTGCTTCTGGGGAGTGGAATTATGTTATTGTTTTGCTGTTACTATTTTTACAGGTTTCCGTCTCACTCAGAATAAAAGCCAAAGTCTGTACAATGGCCCACAAGGCCACGGGAATCTGGCCCCTGTTTTCAAACACTCCTGCTTCATCCCCTCTAGTTTTTCCCCAGGGTCACCTGCTCAGCCACACCAGCCTCTATCCCCCACCCATACACCATGTCAGATACCCTCCGACTTCTGGGTCTTGGTTTTAATGTTCCCTCGTCCTGCAGTATTCCACCTAGATGTCTGCGTGGTTTATGTCCTCACTTCCCTCAAGCCTCTTCTGAAAAGTCACCTCAAGGAAGCCTCCTCTGTCCAACCTATTTAAATGTGCTGTACTCCCTGCTCCACCTCCTGGTATTCCCTGGCCTTATCTTCCATGCTTCTTTTGTTTCTTAGCATGATCATGTTCTAATACATTCTGGACCTTCACTATTTTCTTTGTCCTCTGTCTCACTTTTCTAAAATAGAGGCAAAAGGAGAGCAGGGATTTTGAGTGTTTAGTTCATGGTTGCATCCCCAGAGTCCAGAATAATGCCTGGCACCTAGCTAGTGCTCAGTCACCATTTATTGAACAAACAATGTGTAAATGAACATGGTTGGGTCAATAGAAATAGAGAACATTTTCTGGAAGGCCCATACTTCGTGTCAAAGCCAAAACAACTGCTGTGATTCTTCTGCTACTGCAAAAGTGCAGGACAAGGAGATGTTACAAAATGTACCTTAGGTATGTAAACGGCTGTTGGAGGTAGAAGTTTCAAAGATGGGGCAAATAGCTGTGAGATTCAGATTGTGTATCTACTAATAAGAATGAGTCCATTCTAATGACTCAATGACTAAATTGAGGTAGGTGCTTTTATCCAGATAAAGTGTTTCAAGAAAAAGCCATGTGACTTGCTTAAAAAAGGAAATCAGGAAGAAAACAATGAGAGCAAAGAGAAATGAATCTAGTAAAAGGAGCCAAGAAATTTCAGGTAACTAAGGACACCTTTGAAAGCTCTTGGTGATTCCCTAGGAGACCACCTGCCCTCAGAAGTGTGGGGGAATCAGAAGGAAGAGGGTCCAAGCTCGTGGCTCACCTGGGTAGTGAGGACATTATTTTGCCTAAATAAAAATAAAAGAGGACTTGGTCTGGGTAATGCTGTCATTTACTGAACTGATTAAGAAAAGTTTTAAAAAGCACAAGATATTTTCAGCTGTTTATGGGAAAAATGCTTTTTTTTTTTTTTTAAACTCCTCTGCTGTCTGAGATCCTTGCCCATTGCCAGAAGGCCCATCTGCCAGCCAGCAACCAGACTCCCTGCAGAGCCTGAAGCTCTGCTTGGGGAAAAGTGTCCAGAGGGAGAACACCTGGGTAGGATAAACTTACTGGTTATTTAACTCAACTGACTGAGCTGAGCAGCTCCCTTCTGGAGTCTTCAGAAAGGGCCATGGTATTATTATAATTTTGCTCTTGTTCCAAAGTGGAAATGTGTATATTCTTATGCTAATGTATTTTCTAAACTTTCTACATTTAGTTTACAAAAGGTGGTTTTAAAATTGTAGCAGAAGAGTTTGTGTTTTCTGAAGAAAATCAAAGGGAAAGAGAAAATTCTGCTGGGTCTCTGAGGCACCTGAATATATCAAAAGTAAGCTGCTGGAGATTCAGAGAAGGAAGAGGTGTGAATCTGACCTAAGTGGGAGTTCCAAGGGGCTTGGGAAGGCACATAAATACAGGGCTTACAAAGTTATTGATTTATTTTATCTTTTTATGCTTTCCCTGGTGTTCCATGGTAGATGAGACACTCTCTATGCCAGAGTTCAGAGAGGTGAAAGACCTACCACAAAGACTATGTCATTATTTAATCTTTTACATGAAGAAAATGCCTCTTATTCTCACCATCGCTATCTCATTCTTTTAATTATAGGACTTTCAAACAATGTCTCCCAAAGCACATTTGTCTGTCAAATATTAGGGCTGGTTGACTTCTCGACTTTGTTGAGTATCATTTACCAGTTGCTATGATGCTCAAAAAACACGGTAAGTCAAAATCAGCCCCATTCTTGAATAGCTGCAGTTATACCTATTGGAGCTATCTCATAATTGATTAGGCTCATCTCAGTTGTTGTGCTGGTGAATCTGCTAGGGCACAGGGAAAGTTCTGAAGCTTCTCTTCTCTTTCTTCTCTTCTCACTGTACTATCCAAGAGTATATGTGCATAGTAAACAGACAAACAGATGCTCATATAATTGAAATATGTACTGAAATTATTTTATGGGTGAGTCTATACTCTAGAACCATGGAGATGACTATGTTTCTCCCAAATTAAAACTTTTTTTTTTTGCATTTCCCAAATTTATTTAAAATTTTTAAAAGTGCACAAAATCTAAACGTGTAGAAATCACTGTCATGGAGAGCAAAGTATACATTTAATTTCATAGGCAATTGAAATGGTCTTTGTATAGTGGAATAATAGGACTGGAGTGGAGTAATGGTGATAGATGCAGAGGCCACATATCAACTTTCCTCTGTGTTTGTGTTTTTATTATTTTTTAATTAGTTTTTAAATTTCAGGTTAATATGAGGATACAAATGTCTAGGTGACATTGTTTTCATTTCTAAGGCAAAGTTCAAGTTGTAGTGAAGCCCTTCACCCAGGGGGTGTGGTGAACACCCTCACATTGTGCGCATCAGGTAAAATCCTGCCAGTTACCCCCCCCACACACACTCCCCCCTCTCCTCTTTCCTCTCCTCTCCTCCTTGCTAGACTGTACTTGTGTTTTTTCTTTTTATGTAGTTGTTTATATATTGGTTTCATATTAGTATTAAATACATTGGATACCTTTTATTTCTATTCTTGAGATACTTTACTAAGGAGAATGTTCTTTAACTTCATCTGGGTAAACACAAAAGATGTAAAGTCTCCATCTTTTCTTATGGGTAAATAGTAGTCTATGGTATACATATACCACAGTTTGTTAATCTATTCGTGGGTTGATGGGCACTTGGGATTGTTGCCACATCTTGGCAATTGTGAATTGAGCCACAAGAAACATTCTGGTGCAAATGTCCATGGAGAAAACAACTCCAGTTATGAGCAGGTAAGAAGAAACTTCTCTGAAGATGACAGACAAATGGCCAACATATGAACAAATGCTCATTGTCCTTAATCATCAGAGAAATGCAAATTAAAAACACTCTGGAATATCACCTAACTCCAGCAACGTTAGCCCGCGTCACAAAGTTCTGAATCTGTAGATGCTGGCATGGACGTGGAGAGAAGGGAGAGCGTTTGCACTGCTGGTGGGATTGCAAACTAATACAGACTCTATGGAAAGAAGTATGGAGAATTCTCAAAGGACTAAAAGTAAACCTTCCATTTCATTTTGTAATCCCATTACTAGGCATCTACCCAGAAGAAGAAAAATCATTTTACCAAATTAAACATTTTTTTGAGACCTGCAGCAAAGAATTTGAATGATTTTTAGTGGAACCTGAAAGAAAAAGGGGGGATAAAATATTTAGACTTAAAATTATGGAGGATTTTTAAGAAAAAAATTGTTCCTATAACAAAAATAGAACAAAAGTCTCTCTCTTTTCAAAGAAACCTATTTTGTTTTGTTTGGTTCCTATGGGTTTTAGTTGAATTCATAGATTATCTCAGGATTTAAAAGATAAACTTGAGTTTGCAGAGATTCTCTACATATGTTGGCACACTGAGTAACATAATTAATTATTAAAAAGAAGAGTTCTTCCACAATAAAAATATTTCAGCAAGACTAAAATACCTATTTCCAGGACGTAAATACCATCAGAATTATCTTAGCTAAACTTGAATTTTGGGCAGCCTGGTACTTTATATTACCTGGTCAGTTTTATATCCCAAAGCTATAGGACAGTTTGCTCCCAGGATTCAAAGTTGTCCTTCCTTCCTTCCTTCCTTCTTTCCTTCCCCTTCCTTCCTTCCTTCCTTCCTTCCTTCCTTCCTTCCTTCCTTCCTTCCTTCCTTCCTTCCTTCCTTCCTTCTTTCCCTCTCTTTCTTTCTTTCTCTCTTTTCATAAAAAAGTATACTTAAAAAAAATTGTTTCAGGTTAATTGAGGGTACAAATAATTAGGTTACAATGTTTCCATATGTTATAATGTCCCTCTTATAATTGTGTCCCACCTCCAAAAGATGGTGCCATATACCGTAACATCATGCCCATTAAGTGGGAGCACACCTATCCTCCTCTGTCCTCCCCTTTTCCCACTCCCTTGTCCCCCAGCCCTCCACCTTGAATGGATTTGAGTTTTTCTCTTTGTGGGTGTGTATTAGACCATCTGCTGGCTTCATATTAGAATTGAGTACATTGGATTCTTGCTTCTCCATTCTTGTGATGCTTTAGGTGTGTTCCAACACATTCTTCTTAGTGAAGTATCACAAGAATGGAGAATCAAGAATCCTAGGTACTCAATTCTGATATGAGGACCATTAATGACCTACATGGTGGGGGTGGGGGAAGGGGACAGCAAAGAGAGGGAAGGAGGGATGGGGGTGGGTCACAGTGTGTGACACATCTTTTGGGAGTGGGGCACAATTATAAAAGGGACTTTACCTAACAAATGCAATCAGTGTAACCTGGTTCTTTGTACCCTCAATGAATCCCCAACAATAAAAAATGTATACTTTGTGGGACTACAAACTAGTATGGAGAATCCTCAAAGAACTCAAATTAGATCTCCCATTTGATCCTTGCAATCCCATTACTAGGCATCTACCCAGAACAAAGTTGTATCTTTTCTTTTAATGAAATGTGGAATGTGATTGAATACACATTTAGGTTTTGAGCTTGAGAGGTTAGCTGAAAGACCTGGGTTTTAGGATAGTTTTAATTCTGATAGATGGCTCATATAACATAGCTATAACTCTCAGAATACCCCTTTTACAAAATTCTTTCTTTTTTTTTTTTTTGAGACAGAGCCTCAAGCTGTCCCCCTTGGTAGAGTGCCGTGGCATTACAGCTCACAACAACCTCCAACTCCTGGGCTCAAGCGAGTCTCCTGCCTCCGCCTCCCAAGTAGCTGGGACCACAGGCGCCCACCATAACGCCCGGCTATTTTTTGGTTGCAGCCGTCATTGTTGTTTAGCGGGTCTGGGCTGGGGATTCAAACCTGCCACCTTAGGTGTACGTGGCTGGCGCCTTAGCCGGTTGAGCTATAGGCACCGAGCCTACAAAATTCTTATACCTGACTCTTTACATCATTCAGGATCAAAAATCAGAATCCATATAAAAAACAAAGTAAAAGAAAGTAAAAACACTACTGCAGGGAGAATGGGGGACCAAAGACCCCATTCTTGGCAAGGGAAAATGCCCCAGAAAAGGGGGAAACAGAGAAATAAGCTGAACAAGCCAGAGTAAAAACAATTTACCTGGCTTACTGCTAAACTAACAGTTAAATTACATGTCTGAACAGTTCCTGCTTTTCTTAGAAGGCTGGCCTGTAAGGGAGACAGCTTACATAACACCCCTGCTGGGTCTGTAAGCACTTTGAAGAACAATGGCCATAGCAGAAGCTGTGTGCAAGGCTTGGGAAAGAACATTAACCAGGCCAACCCTTGCCCAGTCAATAGTCAAAGCAAAGACCCATTGTGGCGATTTGTATTATGGCCAAGGCAGAAATCAAGGGAACAGCTTGAGCCCTGAGATATGGGCAGGAGGGCTTGTACCATAACCATGGAGGGAAAATGCCTCTGGGTGGAGATAAGAAAAAATTCCTCTTTTCCACTGATTCTTCAGAGAAGAACTGATGCCACTATGTCTGCTCCACAGAGAAACTAGAGGGGTCTAACCTCCTCCCAGGGACCTGTGTGTGTGACCATAGACAGGAGGCTGCCCCCACACAGGCTCAGGTACTGGATTTCTCAAGGCTGCCCAGACCCATAAAGTTACTGATTATAGATAGAGTAAGTACTACCATGCTTACTCTTGAAAACTGCTGATGTTTTTACTCCCTTCCTCAGTTTATCCACTTGGCTAAATAAGAAAATAGCCTTCAATAAAAGCTGGGTGGAACAAACACTCAGGGCCACCTGCTGAAGCCCCATAAGCTAGCGGTGGTCCCCTGTGTCCCACCTTTTAAAACTCTATTCTGAGTGTCCTATCTCTTTATCTCTCATTGCTTTGACTTCATTTTCCCAATTGATAGCTGCTGATTCTGCAGGTCTTAAAGGACACTGCCGCTGGGGCAGTTCCCCAGTGACTACATCCCTTGACACCATATAGACTTAAATAATTTTTATTTGGGGTCTTCATAAATTATTTGCCTAAGCTGATATGTATATGAATTTTTCCAATACCTTCTAGAATTCTTATAGTTTCATGCCTCAGATTTAAGTCTGTTACCATTGTGAATTGATTTTTGTGAGTAGTGACAGGTGTGGATCTTGCTTCAGTCTCTTACGTGTGGCTATTCAATTATCCTGGCACCATTTATTGAATAGGGACTCCCCCCACAAAAAAGAAGTTGCTAAAGCTTGAATTTAGCCCAAATATTGAGTTTATTTTGTAAACTAAAATCTACACTGAACATACTTCAGAATGTTTTTAAAGTATCTAGTTTGAACCTCTGTCAACCTTGGACATTTTTAATACTGTAGTACTGTAACAAAACTAGGCAATCACTATATTCTCTGAATGAAGTTGAACTTGATCCAATTCCTTTGACTTAAGTCCCTGAATTGAGCTCCCTCTCAGCGATAGGGTCCTCCTCCAGGTCTGCATACCACCACACCCAATTTTCTCATTCATCTTTGCTGACAGTAAATATCCTCCTTTTGAATAACCTTGTCTCCAATTTAGAAGTGTCATTCTTTCAGAAATTTAAGTGAACTGAATGATTTATCAGTTTTGTTCATTTTCTCATTTCTTTTCTTCTGCTTTGGATGTTAAACGTGTGAAGAAACGTAAGCAGCAATTCTCAGTTTGACTTTCCACCATCAGAAAGAATCTAGTTCTTGCAAGATGTAAGCTTTCTTCTTAACTTTTCCTTTGCTGATAATCCCCCCACCATGACTCTTCCAACCAAAAATGCTCAGATAGCTGTGTGAAGTGCATCACCTATCTTACAAGACTGTCATGAGACATGCAAGTTATGTACAATAATTAAGGCTTATTCTCTGTTGATGTCCAATAGACTCAAAATTCCTCAGTCCTCCCCAGGAAGGTAATCCTACCTCCATGGCCAGTTAGCCCGTTTGACAGCTTTATTCTTTCTGGGTTTTCCATTTGACTTATTCATTTTTTTGTCATTTAAAAAAATTAATAAACTTTGAGAGAAGTTTGAATGCACACAGCAAAATTGAGTGGAAAATACTGAGCATTCCTGCATATCTATTTTCACATATGCACCATCTCCCGTCCTATTGACATCCCCCCTAATGTGGTACCTTTGTTACAGTCAATGAACCTATGATGGTCATTGGACGGGATTTGACAAATGTATAACAACATGTGTCCACCATTGTGGTATCATACAAAATAGTTACACTGGCCTAAAAATCCTTTGTGTTCCACCGATTTATTGCTCCTTCCCCTCAAACCCTAGCAACCACTTATCTTTTTACTATCTCCACAGTTTTGCTGTTTCCAGAATGTCACATAGTGGGAGTCATACACTAGGTAGATAGCCTTTACAGGCTGGCTTATTTCACTGAGTAATGAATGTTTTCTTTCACATGTTTATATGACTTGACACTCTTATCTTGTTCTCACTGAGTAATATTCTGGTTGTCTGAATATACCACAGTTCATTTATCTGTTCACCCAGAGAGAGATATCTTGGTGGCTTCTATGTTTTGGCTTATAATTAAGATTGCCATGAGTATCGGTGTGCAGATTTTTGTGTGGACATAAATTTTTAATTCATTTGAGTAAATATCAAGGAATGAAATTACTGGATCTACAGTAAGAATATGTTCAAATTTCTAAGACATTGCCAAACTGTCTTCTGACAGACGTGGCTGTACTATTTACATTCCTACCAGCAAAGAATGAGAGTTCCTATTGCTCCACATTCTTACCAGCATTTGGTGTTATCAGTGCTTTGGATTTGGGCCATTCTAGCAGGTGTGTGGTGGTATCTCCCTACAGAATACTGTGATTATTCTTTGTGATGCTACAATAATGAATACATGGTGTTGAATTCCATTGTTGTAATTTTACAACTCTTTAATGACATATGATATTAAACGTCTTTTTATATGGTGTGTCTTTGTTGGTTGTTCAAGTTAAGGTTCTAATCTTCTTTCTTTTCTTTTTTTTTTTTTTTGTGGGAAAAACACTGCAGAGCAGGGTTTGTCACCCTTAAGAATATTGACATTTGGGGCAGGTAGATCTTTGTTTTTGGAGACATCCTGTGCATCTGTATTCCTTTGAAGGGAGACATTTGATAGCTGAGGTCTCTTAAAATCTTATTTCGTTAATTTGGTCTGAATACTACTTTCTCTTCCTATTGAATACCAATGTTTCCAATATTTTATTTTCTTTAACATTGAAAGCAAGTAATTGTTTAGCAATTGAATATGGGATAAGATGGTGAATGGGGACATTTTATTCAAGGAATATGGCCTAGAGATTTTGGTCTAGTCTTTCCTAGATAGGAAGAAGGGTATATTTTCAAAATCTTATGGAAGAAAAATCATTGACTTCTAAAAGTGATACTATTATTGTCAAAGAAATCTTACTATCTCCCAGTTGCAATGGAGAGTGGGCCATGACTTGATCCTTCATGTCTGGGAAAGCATCCTGAGGTCGGACACTGCTCCCAGAATCAACTGTGATCCTCTTAAACCCCAGGCCTCTATTTACAGAGCTTTTAAAATTATGCTCACATTTGTTATTTGAGAACTTGTAAATGTTTAACACATTTAAAAATTATTATTTGCTGCCTTGCTTTTTTGTATGAAGTTAATTTTGTGATTTCTGCTATTAATCCTTCAGTTTTCAGAGTCATTTCTCCATTCAGTGAGATTGCTTTAAACCAAGGTTGTGTTTCTGAATATTAATTCACAAAGATGGTTTCCAGAAGGGAAATTGCAGCTAAGTGAAGCACTGATAATTTGTCAACCTGGATATTTTGTACAACATGACTTGACTAGGATCTGGAATTAAATACCCAAGAGAGAGGATTAAAAATAGAATGGGTTTCAATTTCAGAACATGAATTCTTAAAGTGTCTTTCCTGTCCTTTTCATTACATTTATTACACACGCCAGCACTACCATTTTTACAAATGAGCCCTTATTTCCTCCAGGGCTTCCAGATGAACATGGGACCAAAAGGGCTGAGTTTTTTTGGCTGGATTGTTCTACATACTGGTGAATCGCAATTTCAATGCAAATCATAATTATCAGCCTAGGAATAGTGTGTACTGTATCCTTCCAATGAAAACAAGAACTAGCAAGTTTTCCTCTTTTTATATATCTTGGTACAAGTTCAAATCATTTCAAAATGGTCCCATATTTGAAGGCTGTGGACATCTTATTTGATATTATTGTTTTACTTATACATAGGCAAGTAGTACCACTAAAGGCAGGTGAGTTTTGGAGAACTTATTTCATTATTGATCCTATTTCCCAATCAAAATATATTTAATTATACTTGTTAATGTAATAGCATAGCAATACTATTATTACTGCTAATATACTAATCATATTATAAGATTATTATAATAATGATATAATAGAGTTATAATAAATTTATAATATAATAATAGAATGGTTTAAAACCGTTTCTCAGTAATTGCAAGACACTGGGGCTCTAAGAGTATTTATAAGAATTACAGTCCTATTGACTTTCTGTCACCTCAGTAGGCAGTTTGAGTGGTTTTATTGCAGTGAGAATAGGTTATAGAGTTATTGAATATCTTAAAGCTGCACATTGAATATCTTGGAGCTCTTAGATCATCTGGTCCAGTGCTTTTCAAGTTTGTGAACCACAAAATCAGAATCTCTGAAATAGTGTTTATTCAGATATGTTCTGTTAAATTTAATTCTGTTCCATTCTACTCTTTTGTCTTTTCTGATTTTTTTTTTTTTTAAAGGCAAACAGGACTCACTCATAGTCATGACTTATGATTTGAAAACACGGGTGTAGGCCAGCAGCTATGTTTTACAGATGGAGAATCTGGGGTCTGGCAACATAAAGAATCATAAGGTCAAACAGCTCATTAGTTGCTAAAATGAGCAGCCTTTTAAAAACATGTGGAATTTCAAATGCAAAGTCATTTAGCATTTGGGACTTACAAAATGATTTATGACTAGCCCAGAGAGTTCTTGAAAACTGCTCCGATGGCAATCAAGAGGTGAGCATGACCCACTCCCGCTGTGCATGCACACGGGGACTGTGACCCTCCGGCTGACAGTTGTATTGGAACACAGGCACACCCCTTTACTTGCATATTTTCTATGCCAGCTTTTCCCTTACAATGGCAGAGAGGAATAGTTGTGACAGAGATAGTATGGTCCACAAAGCCTAAAATATTTACTGTCTGTCTCTTTACCAAAAAAGATCAGCCAGCTCCTGAGAGGCATCTGGCACATGGTAAATGCCTAAAGAAGAGTATCTATTTTTACTATGTAGTAGTAATGGTGCTTAAGGTGATAAAATTACAGTGACAGTATTGGTGATGATAAGGAAAATAACAAGTGATGATGGTGTTAATAATAATGACAACAATAATAAATATTTTATTTATTTCATTTCAATAGATTTAGGAGGGACAGGTGGATTTTGTTACATGGATGAATTGTATGATGGTGGAGTCAAGGCTTCTAGAGTACTGTCACCTGAATAGTATACCATCGGGTTCAATGTACATGACCTTTCTTCTACCAGTCTTCTGTCACCATCTTCTGTCACCATCCCTTCTTCAGAATGTCCAAGTCCCTTATACCACTCTATGTGACCATGTATACCTATTTGCTCAGCTCCCCTTACAAGTGAGAATGTGTAATATTTGTTTTTCCATTTTTGAGATACTTCATTTAGGATTATAGCTCCCATTTCCATGCTAAATTGCTGTGAAAGACATTATTTCATTCTTTTTATGGTTGGGTAGTATTTCATGGTATATATACATATATATATACACACACACATATATATCCCATTTTCTGTACCCAGTTTTCAGTTAATAGGCACTTAGATTGATTACATGTCTTTGAAAATATGTATAGTATATTTAAAAAATATGATTTCTTCCTTTCCTTTGGATAGATACTCACAAATGGGGTTTCTGGATTGAAATGTAGGCCTACTTTAGTTCTTTGAAAAATCTCCACACTGATTTCCACAGAAAATTATACCAATTTACATTCCCACTAATGGTGAATCTGTGGCCCCTTTTCACTGCTTTCACACCAATATTTTTTTACTTTTTTGAGATGGAATCTTGCTCTGTGACCTGGATAGAGTGCCTTAGCATCCTAGCTCACAGCAACCTCAAACTCATGGGCTTAAGAGATCACTTTATCTTAGCTCCCCTTAGCCCCTCCCCCCCCACACAAATAGCTGGGACTATAGGCAACCACCACAATGCCCTGCTATGTTTAATTTTGTTTGTTTTGTTTTGTTTTGCATTTTAATAATGAGCTTCTGAGGGGATAAAAGGGGTCTCACTGTGGCTGTAATTTGCATTTCTCTGATAATTAGTGATGTTGAGCATTTTTGCATGTTTGTGGTCACTTGTATCTCTTCTCTCAAAAAATGTCTAGTTATGTTTTTTGCCCACTTTTAATGGGGTTATTTGCTTCTCTTTTGCAGATTTATTTGAGTTCCTTGTAGATTATGGATATTAGCTCTTTGCTGGTGTACAGTTTATGACGATTTCTTTTATTTTGTAGGTTGTCTAATTTTTTTGTCATGCATAAATTTTTAAAAATTTTTTAATTTGAACAAGTCCCATTTATTTGTTTCTGTTTTTGTTGTACATATAAATGCTTGTGGGGGTCTTACTTCTTTGCCTAGGCCAATGTCTAAGAGAGTTTTTCCTAAGTTTTCTTCTAGGATTTTTATGGGTTCAGGTCTTACATTTAAGTCTTTAACCCATCTTGAGTTAATTTTGTGTATGGGAACCAGTTTCCTTCTGTGTGTGGCTCCCCAATTTTCCCAGCATTATTTGTTGAAAAGGATTGACTTTCCCCAGTGTATGTTTTAGTCTGGGTTGTGGAAAATCATTTGGTTGTAGGTATGTGGTTTTTATTTCTGGATTCTTTACTCTGTTCCATTGATGTATGTCTACTTTTATACCCAAACCATGCTGTTTTGGTTACTATAGCCTTGTAGTATAATCTGAAGTTGGGTAAAATGATATCTCCAGATTTGTTCTTTTTGCTCAGGATTGCTTTGACTACTCAAGCTCTTTTTTGATTCACTACAAAATTTAAGATTGTTATTTCTAATTCTATGAAAAATGGCACTGGTATTTTTATGGGAATTGCATTGACTCTATAAATCCCTTTGGGGGGTAAGGATGTTTTAACAATATTGATTCTTCTGACTCATGGTGTATGGGATGCTTTCCCCTTTGTGTGTCATCAGTGATTTCTTTCATCAGTGTTTTTTTGATCTCCTTGTAGACATCTTTCACCACCTTGTTTTTCTATATTCCTAGATATTTTAATTTCTTTTCAGCTATTGTAAATGGTATTGACTTCATGATTTGATTTTCAGCTTGGCTGTTATTAGTGTATAGAAATGCTACATCTTTTTGTATGTTAATTTTATAAACTGAGATTTTACTGAATTTGTATATCCATTTTAGGAGTCATTTGGAGAAGTCTTTAGGGTTTTTCTAGATAAAAGATCATGTCATCAGCATACAACCATAGTTTGACCTCCTTTTTTCCAATTTAGACATGCTTTATGTTTTTCTGTCTCCCTTTATTTTTGATTAAGCTTATTTGAATTCTTTCTCATCCTTTTTTGGTTAATTTTACTAGTGATCTCTCAATTTAGTTTATCTTTTCAAAGAACATACTTTTTGTTTCATTGGTCCTTTTTATTATGTATATGGTTTCCTTTTCATTTAGTTCTGCTCTGATCTTTGTTATTTCTTGTTTTCAGCTGCCTTTGGGTTAAGTTTGTTTTTATTTTTTTATTCTCTGAAGTATACCCTTAGGATATTACTTTATAACTTTATAATCTTTCTGTCTTTTCAATGTAGGCAATTAGTTCAATGAACATGCATTTTAGTTGCTTTTGCTATCACGGAGATTTTGGTAGCTTGCATTGCCTTTGTCATTTCATTAAAAAATTTGTTCGATTGCTATTTTGGTTTTTCATTGATCCAAAGATCATTCAAAGGCAGACTATTTAATTTCTACATATTTGTATAGTTTTGAGAATTCTTCTTGGACTTGATTTCTAGCTTTATTCCACTGTAGTCTGGGAAGATTCATGGTCTAATTTCAGTTTTTAAAAATGTGCTGAGACTGCCAGGTGTGGTGGATTATAGCTATAATCCTAGTACTCTGGAAGGCTGAGGTGAATGGATTGCTTGAGCTAATGTGTTTGAGACTAGCCGAGCAAGAGTGAGACCCTGTCTCTAAAAAAAAAAAAAAAAAAGCTGGCCATTGTGGCAGGCACTGCTCAGGAGGGAGAGGTAAGAGGATTGCTTGAGCCCAAGAGTTTGAGGTTGCTGTGAGCTATGACTTCATACCACTCCACTGAGGATGACAAAGTGAGATTCTCCGCCCCCCCAAATGTGCTGAACTTGTTTTGTGGCTTAATATAAACTTTGTATTGCAAAATGTTCTATGAACTAATGAGAGGAATGTATATTCTATAGTGTTTTGGGGAAGAATGTTCTGTTATTTTCTGGTAGGTCCATTTGTTCTAGAGTCCCATTTAAGTCTCATGTTTTCTGGTTGATTTCTCCCTTAATGAATGATCTGTCTAGTTCTAACAATATGAAATTCCCTACTGTTATTATGTTGCTGTTTATTTCACTTTTTTAGTCTAGTCATATTTGTGTTAAGAATCTGAGAACTCCAGTGTTAGGTACATATATACTTAGGATGGTTACCTCTTCTTGCTGCATTGATCCCTTTATCATATAATGACCATTTTAGTCATTTTTGTACTGTTGTTGATTTACAATCTGTTTTATATGACATAAGAGTAGCTGCTCTTCCTCTCTTTTGGTTCCCATTTGCATGCAATATTCTCTCCCCCCTCTTTTTTACCTTGAGTCTATGAGACTCCTTGTGATTTCAGTGGATTTTTTTGAGACAACAGATATTTGGGTTGTGCATTTTTTTAATCCATTGTCTTAATCTGCATCTTTCAGGTGAGTTATTTGATCATTTTCTTCAATGTTAATATTGAAAGATACTTTCCCAGTCATTCTGTTAATTGTTACCTAGTTGTTTTGCCTTTTCCCTTGTGTTATAGGGAGTTGTAAGATTATAAGAGTTGTTGTAGTAAGAGTTTTATACATTTTAAGACCCGTGAATTTTTACTTTCAAGTATTTTTACCCTGTTGAATTCAGACTGTTCACTGGTTAGGCACTTTTGAGCATCTCCTATAGAGCAAGCATGTCTAGTGGTAACAAATTCTCTTAATATTTGCTTGTATGGGAACAATTTTACTTCTTTTTAACTATGAAACTTTTGTACGATACAAAATTGTTGGCTGACAGTTATTTTGTTTAAGAATACTGAAGATAGGACCCACTTCTCTTCTGGCTTGTAAGGTTTCTGCTGAGAAGTCTACTGTTAGTCTGGTGGGTCTTCCTTTATAAATTACTAGAAGGTTTCACCTTTCAGCTTGTGGGATTTTTTTCTTCACTTTGACTTTGTCCAGATTGATGACTATATGTCTTGGTGATGTTCTATGCAATACAGCATAACCTCCATAGCTGACCACATCCTATATTGACCACCTCCTTAAGTTTACCTAATTTTCACATACCAGATATACACCACATGTACATATTAGCACAGTAGGCCTAATTCCTTATGTTGACTCCTCTTCATGTTGACCAATTTGTTACACTACCTTGGGAGGCAACTTACAGAGGTTCTATTGTAAATATTCCAGGAGTTTGATGACCTTCTTGAATATGCATGTCCAAGACCAGGGAATTTCCCTTCATTATTCCCTCAAATAGGTTTTTTTTTTAATGCTTTTTGCTTCTTTTTTCTTTTCCCTTGAGGATACCTATGATTCTTGTGCTTTGGCATTGTACAAAATCCCATATTTCTTCATTTCTCTTGATTCCTTCACTTTTATAGCCAGGAACTTAACCTGAGTAGCCTAAAGAGCAAATTTTCCTGGTTGATCTCAGTCTGGTCCCCTCCCTACTCAGGGGCCTGGCAACTGGGGATTATCTAACCTAATTCACCACTGCTGGCCACCTGAGCACTCTCCCAGGGTCTGAGATCCAACCAACCCAAATTGCCAGCCACAACACATTGGGTACCTACCCATAAGCTAAAAAACAGTTTACCTCATCCTCTCCATATTGACTACATTGGGCCGCAGACTTCTTGGTAGACGGGAGCAGGTGAACCACAAAGATATTTGTTTTGAGTTGAGGGAAGAGGCTCCTGATATGAAAGCACCTGCATAAGAATCTGGAAAAAGCAGAATGTCTCGATACCCTCAAAGATTGTCAATAGCTCTTCAACAATATACTTCAACTAAAATGAAATTTTTGAAATGTCAGATATGGAATTCAAAATATAGTTTGTAAATATGATCAGTGGATCAATGAGGCAGTTGAAAACAGCACAAAGTGACCAAAAAAAAAAATTACAACATAAATAAAAAATTCACTAAAGAGATATATACTTAAAAAAATAATAGAACATCTGGACATCAAGGAGTCATTTAAGGAATTTTCAGAATACAGTGAAAAAATTTTAAGAACAGACTGTACCAAGCAAAAGAAAAGATTTCAGAGCTTGAAGACAAGGCCTTTGAATTTATCAGTTCATCAAAAATAAAGGAAAAAATAAGAAGTCTTTTCTTTGAAAGCTACTACTTCAAATTCTTTTATCCTATTATAGAAATCACTCCTGATATTGCACAGATATCTAATACTCATAATTTTTCATTTTCTCTGGCATCAAAATTTGTTCTTGGGAAATGATCTGAAACTTGCTGTATGATAAAAGAATGACTCTCTAGATGTTTTAGGCTTAATCAGCAGGTCTAGGGAGGTATTTGGAGAGAAAAGGCCTTCTTTTACAGGCCCCCTCCTTTTCCATTTCTGTATAGAGTGGCCTCTGATCTCTTCACAATTATTTTTTACATTCTGGACATTTCCTTTGAAAATGTTTGTGGAGTATTCACAGGGACTTCAGTTTCTCCCTATGATTGCATCAGCAGTGCCTGTCAGGAGCCTTGTATGGAATGTGGTGCTGAGTCCTGGGTGTTTCCCCAGATTCCACAAATGTCCTGGAAAAAATAAATACTTGCCTCCTCTCTGGATATATATATATATTTTTTTTTTGATTTACAAAGCAAAAAGAAGAAAGAATTTCTTGTTTTGTATTTGTAATAGCTTGGCTACCGTAAAAAGGTTTCCTGTATATTAAATATTTTTGCTATGTTTATGGCCTAAAAAAGTATAATTCTCATTCTTGTCACCATGGACCCCAACTGTGGCTCAACGTAAGTTGGACTCACTCATAAACTTAGTATCTATTTCTTCTCTCTGCTAATAAATTCACAAATAAGATTTGTTTCTCCTTTTAAAGTGGTTTCCCTAGCAACGAAACCACCCTTCTATGATCAGAGCGGTTTGTCACTTTTGAAGTTTGACTTTGCGACAAGGCTTTCTGGCTCTAGGAGATGAAGAAAACAAGATCTAAACACAAACATTTTGAAAACACTCAAGTGGTGAATAATAAATGGAAACTACAATGGGGTGGCTTCTCCTGCACACTGTGTGCCAGCCCTGTCACCACCACCCTCTGTAGCCCACCAGCAAAGACACCCTTCTCTTGAAGTAGCTGTGTTTGCAGCAGAGAACAGATGGGAGTGATTCTTAAAGTGGTTAAATTATCATAAAGATATATTTTTGGAAGCAGCGAGTAGACAGAGATATAGAAAGATTTGCAGGAGGCAGTTGTACAAAGTGAACTCACCTTGTGATTGCCCAGTGTTGCCCTGCTATCTCCAGGCTAAAATAAAAATATTGGTCAGATATATCATGAGGAAGACAGATTTTTCTCCCATGGCTCATAAAGACAAAGTGAGAAGAAGGTGGGTCATATCTAATCCTCAGGCTGACTTTCATTATCTCTTAAAGAATCATAATGACATCAATAATAATAATAATTTTTATTTATCTCTGGGGCTTTCCCTAGGTTGCTGTTTTTATTTAGCAATGACCACACTTGTTCAATTCTGGGTTTCCTTCTCCTCCGTAATCCTATTCCACAGCCCCTGCTCACAAGGGGATGTGAACAAAGGGACTGTGATTGGTACAGGAAAGAAGGGTGTAGTGAACAGGAAAGTCACCTGCTTAGTCATGTCATTTTCAACAACAGGGAGAGAGAGAGACCCCTAAGAGACCTTAGAGTGAGAGAGTGGAGAAGAGAATGGAAACAACAGTGGAAGTCTCGGCGAAGTTTTCTCATAGCAAATTTGCTTTCCTCAAGCTGAATAGTGAGCTTTCTTCCTTAGAGGATTCCAAGAGCACCATTTTTCCTAAGAAGCAAGTCACATGGGTGGCTCTCGCCACTTCCTGGCACTTCAGATGGAGTGTGTCTAGAGGCCCGAGCAACATCTAGCATGGCGGTGGGTGTTACGTGTAGTAACTTAATTCATAAAGAACTTAAATCTTGTGCAAAGTGCCTACTGATTCCAGGAAGCAGCAGGGAAATGTTTCAGAAAGATTTTCCCTTATGAAGGAACTTTTTAATATCTTTTTTGAGGGCATAAGGAAATTTACCTCCTGAACTTTGTGCAGATTATATTTCTTCCACTAGGCATAGAATAAATTGAAACAAAGGGTTCAGTAAATATTTATCAAACACCTACTGTAGGTTTAGTATTAAAATTGGAATTTTGGAAAGGGAAGCGTGAAATGCAGACAGAGAGTAGTAAATGCAGAGATGTGGTGCTCAGCTTTCTTTTTGA
Organism: Galago senegalensis; assembly: GCA_963575145.1. Classification (NCBI taxonomy): domain Eukaryota; kingdom Metazoa; phylum Chordata; class Mammalia; order Primates; family Galagidae; genus Galago; species Galago senegalensis. Next base: position 33,095 of record CAUYTI010134286.1, on the reverse strand, counting down.
GAATAGTCTTGCTGCAAACCATGGGAAGTGTGGTTGACAGAATGTCCCCAAATGTCACCTCCTCCTGGTCTGCCTCATCTGCCGAGGATGCTTCACTGAGGTCCCATCTCCCAGGGCAGCCCAAAGCAGGCAAAGCCCTGAGCACTTTGGCTGGGTATGGAATGTTCCATGGGCAGGTTTTGGGGACCTCTCAGGATTCTTACCCAGTGAGCTTAGGCTCTGTTGGGTCTTTGTCACATTTCAACCTCTTCCTCTTCCCCATTCTGCCCCGTCCTCTTACTTAAGGCTGATTTCCCATAAATATCTGGTGCCTTGAACTGATTCTCTGGATCTGTTTCCAGCCAGCCCCACCTGCAACACCAGTTTATTGTGATTTTACAAATAAATCAAGAGATCAGACACTCCTGTGTGGATGAATGATGACATGAAACAGAACATAGATGCTACCAAGTGTTCAGATGAGAGGGAGAGAATTGAACACTGTGAAAATCCGAGATGGTTCTTTGTCGATCTGCGCCTCATGGGCGAGCAGACCCAAGATACTGGAGGGTGAGAGGAGAGGACAGGCAAGTGAAACACACAGAACCAGAGCAAGGAATGAGCCTGGGAGGAGGCTGGCCGGGCTGGAAAGAAGGCTGTGTGTTCAGGAAGAGTTAGAGACCGCATTGTTGTTAATTCCCTTAAGATTAGATCCAGCTGTGTCCAAGAGAGACCATGCCAAGACAGATGTTTACTCTTCTCTCACATTAAAAAAAGAAGAAAAAGTTCAGATGTTGTCTTTCCTGATCTTGTTTGGGGTCTCTTCCTGTCAAATGATTTATCATTCTGTCACATCTACAGTGATGCCCTTACCATCAAGATCTAATAATGGCTGCTAGACATGCAGAGATCACATCCAAATTCCAGGCAGCAGGATAAAGGGTGGGGTGAAGAGGGTCACAGAGTATCATTTTAAGGAGCTTTCCTTCCAATTACATTTTAGTAGTCACAGCTTGGTTACATGGTCACCCATGGTAGTAAAAGTGTCTGAAGAATAACTCTTTAAACTAGGCGACATCATATCACGAAATTCTTATTGTTTTTATTATAATTGAAATGGATTACCATAGTTTTTTTTTTTTGATAATAGAAACAAGTGAGACAAAATAATAAAAAGCCAAATACTGGTGTTTTCAAAATGATGGTGGCAGCAAAAATATTTCTAGAAATTACAGGAAAGAAGAGTTACTTTATAAATGTGTGTGGAATGTCCAAAGATTTTGGACACATCCGACTGGAGATTAATATTAACAATCATCTAATACACGTTGAGTGTTTTCTAGGTGCCAAGCACTGTGTCCAATGCTTTACATGGTCATATTATCTAGTGGAGCCCAGGAGGAAAGCTTTATACGTGGTCTATGTTATAGGAGGAAGTAGAGATTTTCCAAAATGAAAAAAAAAAATTGGTCAAGGCCACACAGCTTGAGAATGGCAGAGTCCTGCCTCAAACTCATGTGTGTTGAACCCTAGTTCAATTCTGTGCACTGTGGTGCTTGAACTAGAAGCAGTGGGCAGCAGCTGGGGCTGGGAGAGGGGGGAGTTGGAGGTGCTCTGGCCGGCAGGCAGCTCTCATGAGTCCTGGGACTGGGAGAGTGGGGGTCAAGAGAGGACAGGGTCAGGGAGGAGAGGACACAGCCCATGAAAGGAGGAGGACACCAGCTGCTGTGTGTCTTGGGGCTCTTTCTCTTTGAGGAGGAGGAGGACGAGCCAAGGAGGCCCTGGAGAAGAACAGGGCAGTGCAGTATCAAAGAGGACCCAGGGGAAAGAAGGGGCCAACCATGTCTGTAATGCAGACGTTTAGGGGAACAAAGTAAATGATTTGAGTAGCAGGAGGTCATGCATTGATTATCTTTAATGAGTGTCGAAAGTGAGATGTGAGAATGGATGGAGGGAGGTCAGAAATAGTGGATGAACTATTTAAAACATGCACCATAATTCTATTTCTAAAAATAGATGTGATTAAGAGTTAATACGTGTTGAATACTAAGGACGTGCCAGGAGCTGTTCCAAGGTTCATCTGCACCAGCACATAAAAGCCCTACAAGGGAGCTACTCTTATTGCCCCTATTTTACAGATGAGAAAATTGAGGCTGGGAGAAGGTAAACCATCCAAGGTCACCCTTGGACAGAGCTGGCATTGTTGTCCAAGCAGTCTGACTGCTGAGCTCATGCTTAGACATCTTAAAAGGGTTGTTAAAAAGGCATCTAAAAAGAGCCAAAGGTTGCTCTAAGACGTAATGAATTGCCAAAAGTCCACAGATTTTTTTCTAAAATAAAATTTCAGGTAGACATTTTCATGGGAAATGTTGATCGTACCCACTGATTATCTTCTTTCCCTAAAACGAAACAAACACCCTATTGTGAAAAGGGACTAGGTTGTTTTGTTTTTTCCCATGAAATTTTTTTAAAAGGACATACAATTATTTTCTTAAAATTTCTTCAGCAAAATCTGAAATCCTGAAGGAAAATATGTTGCCTTTTTACTAAGAAATGTATTGGGAGAATTGAAACGATACATGACAAACCTTAGTAAATGTCTCTGCAAAGAAAGAGGGGATTTTATCTTTATGGCAAAACATTTTCGTGGCTATGCACTGGAACAATGATTTTTTTGTGCCTCTCAAATTCCTTCATGCCTACAGTCTGCTCAATTGAATGTCATTAGATCTCGAGGAGTTATTTTCACATAGTTTGGAGGCTCACTCATCTCCTACACAGTCACATGTTGATTTAGAAAATATGTATATATATCTGTGCACCATACAGTATGGGCAGCCTACTGGGATCGAAGGCTTACGGATTTCCCGATGGCTGGGCATTCTTAACCCTTTCCAGGTAACCAGATTTGTTAATGCCAATGTGGGCTTTCAAAAGGCTGGGAAATGATTCTTAAAATATTTCCACCAGGAACACTGCAAATAGATTTTCTGAGTAAGTCATACTGTGATGTTTAAAAAGAAAGCCTTCCTGAGAAGTGGCTGTGTTTAGAATTCGGCAGTAATCAGAACAGGCAGATTTGAAGGGAATAGCTTTGCTTTCCTGTGGGCTTATCAATTAACAAAATCAGAAGTGAGAACAGTTTCATGATATACAGAGATGTAAAGGCGTGATAATAAAGGCAAGGAAAAAATAACGTAAGTTGACCAGGAAAAAAAGGATGTGAAAATATTGATTTTAAAGAAAAGTACTTTGGAGTGTTTTCAGTAACAATATTTTGATGACGTTTCAAAATGATGCTTATGTCCCTAGTATGTATTGATTTTATAGATATACTTTATGTTAGATTGCTACTTGTCGGGGAAACTCAGGATAATGATATACAGCTCTGCTAACAGTAACTAATCAATTTTAAAAGCTTACTACAGGGTTAGATGTTGGAAACACCCCATGTATAATTTTATTTAATTCTCAAAAAATCCTTAAGTGTTAGATAATCAAGTTTCTTTATAGAAATGAAGCCATTCTTTGTTACAAATGTTTGGTGGTGTCTTTATTTTTCTGTGTGAGCAAATTGGATAAGTACACAAAAGTGCTTTTTTTTTCAGGTAAGATGGTTGCTCCTTCATGATGTCCAAAATACCTTTAAATAATGTGGTATTTTGTTAACTCGAAACTTTCCCTTTTACAGTCTGTATTATTGCCTTGTGCCGCACTGTAAGAAGAAAGGTAGAAATTATTTTCTTCATTTTTTCCCCGATTGTTTCTTAATCTCTCATCTCTGAAATTATATCCATTTCTGACCTGGGAAGTTTTCTATCATCTCATGTGGTTGGTCAGGGAAGTCTCAGGGGAGGGTGATATTATCGTTGCAGCTACTGATTTACCACCAACAGGGTGAGTCCCGGAGAAACATACTTTCTCCTTTATCTTCTGTTCCTCTATACTTGAACCACAGCACCACTTACCTCTCATTTTCTCTAGAGTGGGCGTTCCATTCACTCTACATTCATATTCATTCAACAAATATGTATTGTGCATCTATTAACAGTGAAACACCAGGGATGCAGTGGGATCCAAAGAGGCATCATTAACTCCTGTCTTTATGGACAATTACACAGCGTTGGTCCCCATGGCACCTCCCAAACTGTGGGAACACATTGACAAACTATAGCTATCAACTGGCTTGTTTGTTCCTACATGAAAATTACTAAGTGTCAAACATAAAATCAAAACAAAAGACCATCCCTGTGTAATTTGATTCACCTCCAAATCTCACCCACTCAATTAATCTTTTAGAGAGACATATGTATTTTCATTCAAAACAACCCTTCTGCCTAAATAGTGATGGATTCCAGAGGCTCTGGAACAAATGTTAGATCTATTAACTTGACATTGATGACTGTGTGACTCCTCATAGAGTTTTAGCTATCGTGGGTGAGAGTCATAGGATTCATAAAAATCTTTTAGGTTTTTGGCAAACAAGAGCCGGTGTTCTTAAAATCTGACTTTTTGTTTCATTTTGGAATGAAATCATTAGTGAGAGAACAGGGGGGATACTGTATGTAAGCATGGCAATATTAGGGTACTCGTATCAACTAGAGATTTTTGATTAACCTCATACATTTAGTCTATCCTAAAGAGAAAGAGAGAAATGGGTGCCTACTGGTTATCTACCATGGGCCAGACCATATATCAGGGTCTTCTGTGTCATCTCATTTAATTTTCACATCGTCTATGAAGTTCAAATGCTTTATTACATCAATTTAATGGTTTCATTTAGTTTCTTGAAATAATGAAACCAAAACTCATAGACTATAAGTAACTTATATAGTATCATTGGTTAATAACAAGAACATTTATGAACTAAATCTGATTCTGACTCCAAATTCCATTCTTTCTATTAGTAGAATTAATAAATGGATGGTATGAAACATCAGCTTAGAACTCACACATTACCTCAGACAGTTTTGAAGATAAATATTGTTTACTAACAACTCACCATAACCCTATGTGGTCATTCAGCAATATTTTCTTACATGCATGTTGTACTATACAGATTGAAAGCTGTGTGCACGTTGCTTTAGCACTAATTCTGGTGGTGTTAGGATTGTATTCTTTGGTGATTTCTCATTTCCATGGTAAAGTCATGTTCCAAAGTAGCCATGCATTGCTTTGATAGTTAGAAATAGCCCCAAGACAGAGAAAGAATAGCAGCTATGAAAGGTAGAAAAATCGTGCAGCGTCTGTGGCTCAAAGGAGTAGGGTGCTGGCCCCATATGCCAGAGGTGGCAGGTTCAAACCCAGCCCTGGCCAAAAAAACTGAAAAAAAAAAAAAAAAACAAAGAAAAGTAGAAAATCGAAGTATATAGACATATTTTGAGAATGAGGACCAGAGGGTTGGTAAAAGTGTTCATCAGAAATTAATTCTCCCAGTAGGAACTGTTTTGAAAACAAAATCGTTGCTGGCCGCTGCATTGTACTACCACCTTTATTATCACTTTTCTGTCAATATCTAAGGCTGGCAGAGGCAGGGAGCAAGTAGGAGGCAACACGAACATGGACTGTAACCTACCTGGCAGACCTGAGTTCAAATCCAAGTGCGTCATGTGCTGGTTGAACAAGTTATTTAATCTCCCTGAGTCTGGTTTTTTCTACTTGCCTAATGGATATAACTCTCTCGCTGCCTTGTGAGATATACAAAAGATGATATATTAAGGAAAGCAGCATCATGTAAAACTATTTTACACAAAAATGATATTGATATGTGTAGTATGCAGGATAAAGTCTGTTCTTGGGATGAGTGGGTTAAGTATTTGAGGTAGCCAGGGTCTGCCAAGAGGGGGAGGAATGATCTAAACGAGAGAAGTTTTTCCCGTCTTTCTTCATGTACTTGGGCCCCTCGTGCCGTTCTGATGCTGGTTTCTTTCATACATTCCTAAAATATGCAAAGCGTTGGGCATTCAGCACGGGTTGCTATTCTCGTATATGCTGTATACTGATTCAATCACTTTCATTTTCTGCAGACCCTGGCGCTGATATCCTTGAATCAGAAATCCCTTCTGTTCTTTGTGAATCTTTCTTTTATTCATGCCACCATTCTTTTATTTAATAAACATATATTGACCTATTATTTGGCAGGTACTCTACTAGGTGCTGGGGGTACAGCAGGAAGCAAAATGAAAATTTCCCCTCCTCCTGGTACTTACATTCCAATTATGGAACCAGATACTACAGAAGTCACTGTAGAATCATAGACTTTTAAGGCAGCAAATACTGCGTCCAAGTCCAAGGTGCTAAGAGAATGTATGCCAGGAGGTTTACAGTCAGGGAAGCCTTTTAGGTAATGATTTTATGAAGTGTGTGTGTAAGTAATTTGCTCATGGAGTCTGAATTTCTTAGAGGTCAGCCGAGGGGAGAGGAATGAAGTAAGGAGAGGGTTGCAGGAGAGCATTGCAGGGAGCAGCACTTGGGCACTCCTTGTACTCCAGTTTTTAAAAGAAAACCCCTAACCAATATTCAGTTTCCATGTACGAGAAGGGGGAAGTAACTGTTAGTGAACACACGAGTGGGCCAGACTTCCTATGTGGCATATTATGACATCTTAACCCAATTCTGACATGTTATAACAGGAAGGCTGCTATGACTCGGGTTGCTCAGAGTGGATCTCTGTCATGCTTATTCTCCCAAGGCAATTATTAATGTCTCTCTTTTCAGTCCCCTGAGTATTCCAGTTTGTATGATAAATTCTATCATTGTAAATGATTGAAGCTCAGAGGGATTAAAACGTCTTCCTCAGCTAACAAGCGCAAAGGGTGGTGGGTGCCACCCCAGTGCTCTCTGATCGGAAGCCCACGTTCCCTCCACTGTACTGCGGACCCCGTTTGTTGGCTCTTCTCTTGCTCTCTGTTTGTTATTCCAATCACGATTAGGGAGTCTAAGGCACAATGGCAAACACTGGCTTTCCGACCTTTGGCCTTCATTAATTCTGTTGAGTCATGCATTTCTATAAAGTACACATGAAAAGAAATGATGGATTAAGGTCAAATATAAAATGCGCTTAGTAAGAAGTTGTTCTTTTCTTGGTGTACATGTTTCTATGCTTACCTTTAGCCTATTCTTCTGGTTGCCCAAGTGTGTGGAAGCTAATTTACAATGCAGTTGCTTCTGAAAGTCAAGATGTGACTCTAATAACAAAACATTGGTTATCTTTGTTCTTGTCTGTGACATGATCCCCTGTGGGCTGGGGAGGTTTGGAACTTGCCCTGATGAGCAGAGCCTGAATGGAAAAAGCTTAGGGCTTCCTAAAGTAACAATTAAACCCTTTTATGTTTTAGTCATTTTAATAATAGGTTCTGAACACAGGTTTTATTTTGGTCAAAACTGGGTAATACAGATAAAACTTTCTGTGGACTGTGATAAAAGCTTCTTGAAGGCTTTTTTTTGTATGTAAATATATGAGGAACATAAAATAGGATTCTATTGCTTTCCTTTCTTTTATTTTACTTTTTTAAAATTAAGTCATAGCTGTGTACATTAATGCAGTCATGGGGTACAGTGTCCTTTCTTTTATTTTAAATAAAACATCAGTCTCTATGCAGTGTATCATGTCAGAATGTAAGCTTTCCTTATGACGTATATACATGTATATATACATACACACACATATATCAATGATTCACTATGGAATCCCTAGTTGTTTCTGTTAAATAATGTGCTTTACTCCCAACTTGTTGATACATACCTCATTAGTACCTTTTTGGATCTATTTCAAGGTCTTCCAGTTAATTTAGCACTTGTTTATTCAATTCATATTCCACTAAATATGTGGTTTGTGAATTGCTGTTGGCACAACTGGATTTATAGTTGGTAGACCTGAAATATATACCTCCTTCCTTCCGTTCTTGCTCTTCAGATAACATCTACTGATCTCCATCTCCACTGTGTTCTCTTTCCAACCCCGACCATGAGTGACATTTCATTTAGAAACTTTGTGGAAGTTCTCTCTCTCTTTTTCTTTTTTTGTCAAACTATCTTCTTTTCAAGCATTTATCAAATATCACACCAGAAGGAAGGCTCTGTGGACTGTCCAGTTCACACTATGAGTAGGACGAGTGCACATTCTGGAGGCAAAGGGTCTGTGGCCAAATGCATATGGGAAATTGTGGGCTAAATTAAAGCCTGAAAGGGCTCTTAGGGGAGCGACTCCTCCAGATGTAGAATATAGAGTGTACTGATTATTTGTTTGATTGCATAAGGCCTTTCTTAGCATTTGTCTTGCAAGAATGGTCTCCTGAAGATTGCACTGATCTAGAACCTCATTTTATAAAAAGTCACCCCTGAGACATTAAATGACTTGCCTAAGACTTCACTGCTATTTGGTAGAAAATCTGAGACTCGAGTTTACCCTGTCTTCTGGCCAAGATGGTTAGACATTCCATGCTGTTGAGAGTGCTACGTTCTCTTCCTCCGTGCATCTGCATGGAGCAGGCACAGGGTGAGAGCAGAGTGCAGCTACTCCCATCCTGCTACTTTTTTTTTATCCTCTATACCTTCGTCTCCTTGGTACGGGTCTGTGAACCTGTGATATTTGTCCCAGTGAGATGAACAAACTTGAGATTAGGTTGATTATTTTTCTTTTGGATAATCAATTCAAAGTTTACCCAAATTATGCCAGTCTTCATAAAAAAAAAGTAAGGACTGTTCGTAAGTAAAGGACTCACTATCAGTCAGGAAGTTCACTGGGTGACTATGTATTGAGTGCCTACACATGCTACAAACTATTCCAGATGCTATAAAAATAGCACTGATCAGAACAAAACCTGTGCCCTCATGAACTTCGATATCCAGGGAAGGAAATCAGATTATAGAAAAGTGTCAGAGTTTGGTAAGAGTTCTGGAGAAAAATTACATGGGATAAGAAAAGGGATATTTTACTGTTACTGTGACGTTTGAGAAGCAACATGAAGAAACTGAGGAATAATAACAAGCTTGGGGAAACATTCCAAGGAGTGGATTAGCATGTTCTGGGAATATATGAAGGTCATCATGGTTGGAACTGAGGGAGCAAGTGGGAGAGTGGTAGGGACTAGATCATCCTGGCTACAGGTCATTATAAAGACTTATGCTCTGGGTGACAAGGGAAGCCATTGGAGGTTTTGCACAGAGCAGTGACATGCTCTTATTTATGTTTTAAAAGGCTAAGTCTCATTATTGAGTGAGAGATGTTAAAGATTGTGTTCCTAGCGAGTACACTCTGAGATGGAGATGAGCAGGCAGAAAGTTTATTAGGAAGTGCTCTCAGGAGCCATGACTGTAGAAATTGGGCTGCAGTGTGTTTTCAAAGTCCAACCAACTTCATGAGGAGGTCTGAAAACTAGGGTTGCTCTTGAGAGTTGTCTCGAATTGGAGTGAGGGTGCCAGGCCTTTATGCAGATGCACTGACTCACCATCGGAGACCCCTGAGAAGGAGGAGTAACTTCTCACAAAGGGCTTTATGCAGCTGAAAGGAGCTCCTGGAGAGGACTGATGGCTGAGCACAGTTAAAGCACTCTGAGCAGCTGGGATGTGAGTCCTCAGACTGATGGGGGTACAGATGGTTTATCAGTGCATCTACTCCAGAGGCAAAGTGGGAGCAGGGAGAATAATGAGAAGGCAATAATTCAGAAAGGAGAAGATGATAGATTCTGCTGCTAGGATGTTAGAAGTAAAAGTAGTGAAATATATTCATTTTCTGAATTTGTTTTGAAGAGAGAACCAATGGGATTCATTATTATATTGATGAGGGACTATGAGAAATCAGTATCAACCCATGATTTTCACCCTAAGCAACTAGAAATAGGTAGAAAATTGTATGCAGAGGTGGGGGAAACTTTAGAGGTGGGATGGTGAATAATTGCATGTGAATTGAAATTAATTCCGTTTCAAATGTACCTATTGGCTTTCAGATATCTAGGAGATATCCAAATGAAGATATTAGTTGTATGACTGAAGCCATCCAGGGAGGCCATCCAGGCTGGGGAAAGAAATTAGAAGCTCACTGGCTTACAAAAACAGTTAAAAGCTAAGGAACTGGATGTGCTCACCCAAGGGGTGACTTTTGTTCTACTTCAGAGCTGAAGGGTCAGACGGCACAAAGCAGAGAAGGAATGTCTAGGGGAGAGGAAGAGGACGAGGGGATGGTCTGAGGAAGTGATTCAGCAGAGACAGAGTGAGCCACAGGCTCTGATTTCTGATGGATAAATGTTTCTTATCATCATCTTCGCTCCCCTTTCAAATTCTACCATGTGTAGCGCTATTCATTTCTTCAGAATATCTGATTAGGTCAAACAGTCTCTTTTAGGTGTTAGAGTTTCTTCAATACTTTGAAGCTTCTGGTTTACTTTAATTAAGAAGGACTATTAATATCTTTTTAAACTGGGAGGATCTCTTTTGTAGAAGCGATAATCTGTGAGCAGTAATAACAGAAGGAGAAGCAATACAGATGAACTCAATCCAAATGGCCTATCCAGAGGAGGGTTAGGCTACGATTGGATCTCATGTACATTTGGCGAGAGATCAGGATTCATTTCACATACCATACACCCCATTCTGAGTCTGTGAAGTGAGTTAGTCCTGATTGGGATCCTTAGAATCATCCCAACACTCAACTTCAACTTGGGATCCCAACTCCTGGTGATTCCCATCTTCAGAGGAAAAACACCATCTGTGGCTGAACCAGCGTAAGTGTCTCCATGTTGGTCCCCAGAAACAGGACCTGGGAATGCAGTGGCTAAGATGTAAAATCTCACCTAAGATGTAAAAGCATACCCTCTGGGTGAAGGGCTCACCTACAACTTGAGCTTTACCTTATAATGAAAATAATGTCACCTAAACATTTGTACCCTTTTATCAATCTGAATTAAAAAAAAAAAAAGATGTGACATCTCCTGGGGGAATAGCCTGAGACCCACTCCTCGTGCAGCCTGCGTTCTGCCTATTCACTCTCAGGTAACTTCATTCACTGCTGGCTTCATTTGTGAAGGTGTTTTCTTTATAAGCACCTAAGCCATGTTAAGAACAGGTTCCAGGCCTGTATCTCTATGTCCTTAGAGCTTAAAATCATGCCTGGAATGCAACAGATGCTTATTAAGGTAAATAAATAAGACTTCTAGAACTTTCTGGTATCAAGCTCAAGGCATTAAAGCAGTGGTTGAATATCCTTAGCAATGGGATGTGTTTAATCACTTACATATTTGTTAGTCAACTTTTGTGGACTATGCTTTTTTTCCTCAAATCTTTTTTCCCATGTCAGGCAGAAAGACTATTTGCTTTGCATTATTTATTTTAAAAGTACAGTCTTAAGAATCTTTTGGCTCAAAGGCATTTTAATACCAATCTTTTCAGTAATAAGGGCAAAGGACATCTGCTTTAGCCATCAGTAGTGCAGGGTTATAAAGCGAGATTTGGATTATAGCCATCTGTGGCAAACGTGGACACATTTTATTTTTATTTTTTTTAAGATTTAGTGGAATACATTATGTTACGTAGTGGGAGAGAGATCATTAAATTTTGTGTTTATAAATTGCTTAAGGGTCTTGGGTAGACTCTCTGTGACTCTTCTTGTCTATAGGAAAAGTGGTTATAATTGCAAGATAGACTCTGCTCTCCTTCCTGGCCAAGTAATTTATATGCTGCTTTGTCATCCAAGACTAAGTCTTGTTTTTTGACCAGGTGCCATCACTTTTTATTTAAACATAGAATGGTTTCTATAGAAATTATCCTAAATACATGTGCTCTTTGAGGCTGTATATTGTTCCTAGCCAGATGGCTGATGCATGCTGATATAATGCACGACCATTATGTGTTTTTATTTTAAGTAAGAGATTATGACTTCCATCATTACAAGAACTAGACTATAATAGTCACAATTATTAGTTCATAAAACAGGGTAAGGAAAATGATTACAGAAAAGTTGCCAACGAGACGCAGAGAAAAACAGCAGAATATCAAAATAATGCATTCACTGAACTGGTTCTCACATTGTAAAGTGATCCAAGGAAGAATTTGAGCAGGGCCAAGGGTAGTAGCTGAATTATTTTCTCTTCTGACTTTGTTTGTGCCAACTGGTGTAAATGTTGCTTTAAGTTTTCAGGGAATGAAAGGAAAAAAAAGATCGGAGGGGAAAGGACAGAATGAGATATGAGAGCAGAGCCTCAGAGCTATTTAAATTCATTTAGAATCAACAGACTGACCACTGACAAGGGACTGGACTGTCCCATCTCCTTGGAGAGCCAAGGGGATAGAAGTTTGGGATAGGAGTAGTTTTTAAGATGTGCTACGCTTTGATGTTTTATTTCACATCTATGAATACCTCCATTCTTACTCCTTACTGAATAAAGTTAAACCTTATAACTAAGGATCTTTGATGAACTAGATTTGACCTGCTTTTTGGGGGGTCTTATTTGCCTTTTTACTCATTTACGTTATTAATTAAACTAAAAAGCAGCAGAATGAATAAAAGTCATATATATTAACCTGGCACAGAGCAAAAGGCCTTCCAGGCTGAATTTAGTTGTAATCCTCGCGAGAACTTTATGAAATAAATACTATTCTTAGCCACATTTCACAGGTGAGAGGACTGAGTCTTTAGGAGGTTCAGTGGTTTGTCCCAGGTCCCACAGCCAGAAAATGATCTGATTCCAGGACTCTGTGCTCTATGACTCTTCCTGCCACTCACTGCTCTTGCTGTCCCAGTAGGCACCTTCACTCAAGCGTCTCTCTCTGCCTGGAATAAGGGCTACTCCATCCCATCTTCATCAGACCCCACTCTCTCGTCCTTCTAAGTGCAGCCCAAATGCCACCTTCCTGAATTATTCCACTCCAGGTGGCTGTGATCTCATCACCCTCTGAAATTCCTCTAAGTCTTTTTTTTAATTTTCTTTTAAATTTTTATGTGTACATACTTAAGGGGTACAGATAAATCCTCAGTTAGGAGCTACATTTTAACAAGCTCCCCCAAAGACTGACATGTGCAGGAAAGTTTGAGAAAAGCAGAAAGAGGGGACTTTACCTTTTTCCTTTATGTACTTTGTTATTTGTATAGCTGCTTTATATTCACAATTTTACTGTAAACCGTAAACTTTCTGAAGACAGGACGGATTCTCTTTTGGATGCCCATAAATATTGTATGTAACATAGTTGAAGGCATATGGTTTGTTTAGTGATATAACACAGCATTTATATTTAAAAGTTTAGACCATATACTAGGCCAAAATATACTAGGTTGTTTGGAATAGTTTTTCCCATAGTGTGGACAGAATCACGTTGAACAATAGTAGTATTTTATTCATAGAGTTACACAAATTCAGGCTTTTGGTAATATTGAAAATGTTAAAAGGCATAATCCAGGCTCTTAAAATAAAACCTTCATTATCCCCATGGCCTTTGATCTATACCTACCCTTTTGGATACAGCATCTTTCACTGCTAAGGCACAAATGTAGATATTACAGATTTGGAGAAAAATCAATACTTGGAAAATAGAAACACTGACAGCTGAAGTCTCCAGTCAATTTCGTGTGTGACGTTCTGAGGTTTGTTTGTCTGCAGTCGTGATACTCACTGCCTTCCAGGAATCTTGGAATGGAATTTTGTTTTGACAACTATTTGATTCCAAGCTTCATTTTAGAGTTGATTTTGTTAATAGCAAAATTTTAGTCACCGCAGATGCTCCTGTATTGTTGCAAGCGATTTATACACCAAGAACTGATCACATTATTGATTTTCCAAAACAATCAGCGTGTGTCTTCTAGCTTTTCATTCAGACACAGCGTTTGCTTGTATTTACACTTCTGAACGTCCTCTGCGGAGTGTGACCAACTGATTAGTGAGATTGGCATATGCTCGGGCCCTCCGATCAGCTTTCCTTGTTGCACAATCTGGCTTCTCTCTTCCTGTCACAGAATATATAATTGGCATCCATGCATGGAAAGAAAGGAGGGCAAACACACAGAGGTGGTGATTTTTTTACTGTGACTGATTACATTTCAGCAGTCAGTGTGACCTCTCATGAAGTTCCAAGCCTAGAAATTATTGAGACATAAATCTACTCTTTGGAGCTGACAAAATTCTTCAATTCAGGAAAGCTTCTGCTTTACCTCTTTTTAGAAATTCATTTTTTTCCCTGCGTGAGTGTGTGTGTGTTGTTTTAGGAAGAGGCTCCCTTCCCACCTCACTCATTGGTCTGCTCACTCCCTTATGTGATGAATCAATGCTTTCAGAACAGGGGCTCCTGAGTGACTGCGGGAACAATTACTTCCAAATGAACTCGTGCATCTTAGCAGGGAGCGTTCAGACCCTACCCCAGGTAAAAGGAAGTCTTTGCTTAATGTTTTCAGTAACTTTTAAGAGCAGAGCACTGTCTGGTGGCGTTTGCTGCAAGGGTGTGACGGAGAGCTACCCGGGTGCAGAGACATTTTTCTGTCTAGGGAAATGAAATGTTATCTGTGGTTAGAGGAAAGGGTGAGCTGATAAGGACAGAACTGCTCATTGGGCAAAGAAAATGCTCAGGATTGCCCTTGGCACAGTGTTAATGCTAACGTGCCCTGTGATGCCTTAGGAGGAGGCTAGTGGCCATCTGTGTGTGTGGGTGTCAACATCTGAAGGAAGAGAAGTTTTAGGGAAATGTAAAAAAAGGAAGGCATTACAGCCCTAAGCAAAGAAACAGCCTGCATGGCGTAGGGGAAAACAAATCTCAAATCATTAGGCTGTCTGTTGAGAAGGTAGCACTCTCAGAGATGCTGAGCTTTTCAAAGTATGTTTAGGAAAAGATTTTAAGTTTTTTAAGCTCTTATTTCTATTAAGAAAATAATTTCCTAAGGATAGGAACTGAGAGGTTTAAAAGGCATCGACAACTGAAAGTGTTAATTGGCAATTAACTAGTGCGATGCTATTAACATGCATCTGTTGCTGCTTTGTGTGGAAAATGATTTTTCATCACCATAGCAATTCATTCTGGGGTTCCATTGGACCTTGACCACAGTATACAGAAAATGGCAGATATTTAGGGTGGCCACCCTGTATATATAAATTTTTCCCTAAACAAAGGATTTAATAGTCTACTGGCTAAGATGGAGGTCTTCATCTGTGTGTTGCATACCCTGTAGTGTCATTTCAAATTCTTTTCCAGCTGTACTTCTTTGCAGATGGTTTTTAGATCCTTGGTAGGAGGGTATGCCAGGAAGAGGTGGTGAAAAGAACCCCATGCTTACATTGTCCTGCTAGCTTAAAAGTGAATACCCAGTGCTTGCCCTTTTTGTAATTGCTCTTTTGAAGATAGGTGTTTGGACAGCAATTCATCCCTGATCTTGTTATTCCCCACCACCAACCCAGGAAGATGAATATATCGTAAGGGCTATTACATTTTCTGTTTTTAATGTTTTCTGGAAAGGCATCGTGTCTTGGTTCAACGAAAATAAAAATTTGTTTTCCTGCCCTGGTGAAAACATTTAACACAGGATATGATGTTTCTGGAGGAAAACGCAGCACTATGTTAGAAGGAAATACTTTTACTTCTTTTCAGTGGTCTTCACTGTCAGCATATGGTTAGGCTCAGATATTTTTTTGAGGGAATTGTTAGAAAAGCACATCTATTGACCCAGGCATCTGTTTTCATTCATGCTCTGTTTCCACTTCATTCCCTATAAATTACAGGTTTCAATCTTCAAAAGAGTCTATTGTTTATGATGCGTCTATTGTGGAGCTCTATTTGTATTTTAGATACTTAAGTAGCATTGAATTGTACAAATTGTGTAAGGTATTTAGGGAAGTAAATTTTCATCATTGAATATGGTTGTATGTATTTTCTAACCATGAGATGCTTGGACTGAAATCTTTCTAACATCAGTATTTAAATTTCATTTGAATAGAACCCAAGACAGGCCTGTAGTCATCTTGTGGATAAATAAAGGCAGGCCTACCTGCAGAACCAGGGGTCAAGGTCACAACTGCAGCTCTTCATCTTTGACTTCTAATGGATTACTTTTATTTCTTACCCAAATTATATTCTAGGATGGATTATTTGATATGCCCTTGGTAGCGTACCCTTTGCCACAACCACTGTCCATTCCATCATCATATTGGTGAGATGAGTCATGTAAGGAAACTGTCCTAGAAAATAATACATCTAGAAAATCCACTATATTATATATCTCTAATAAGATACGTGGGCTATCTAAATCTCATAAGGGATCTAATGCTCCTTTCTGTAAAGGAAAGCAGTGATATATTATTTTCTGATGATGAGGAATTGTGATGTGACTATAAGGAGGAAATAATGACAAATGCCTTTAAAGGCAAAAAAAGGACATTGAAAAATAAAAGGTGGCTCAGAAGGTTTTGTCTGTATATTTTATATCCCAAAGCACATGTATTGTTTCTGCAAGGCATAGATGTTTAAGTTACCAGAATGTGGTATACCCTATAGTAAGTTGTCCAGAGTTAGTTCAGTACCCCTTCTAGAAGCTGGGTAAAATCTCCTATAAGAATATCTGGTTCTCTTTGTTTGATTGCATATTTACAAAGAAGATCTCTAATTACCAATGCAGCGCCCCAGACAGTCTGTTCCAGGGACCCTTCTAATCCTTGCTTCACTTTTGTGTAAGATTGGACCACCACGCATGCTATCAGTCTCTTTCCAGCCCAGTCTTCCACCACTCAGCATGGCTCTCCTTTTTCATAGGGATGGACCTATCTACATTGTTTTCTCATGGTTGCTTGACCTTTACAGAATCAGTGATATTCCTCTCAGTTAGTCAATGTCTCAAGGCCAATAGCCTTGACTAGAATTCTAACCATTTGGAATTATAATACTTGCAATTATTAACTCTCATACCATTTTATGACTCCAAGAGACTCTCTCAGTCACCATTGTATCAAATTTGCTTTCTGAGCCTCAGGGATCTCTAGTTTCTTGAACTCGAGGGGCTTTCTTCCTTATCTACTCAAACCAAACTCCATGATAAATCCTTTGTTCTACTGACACCAGTACACTCAATTTTCTTTCTTTCTTTTATTAAATCATAGCTGTGTACATTAATGTAATCGTGTGGTGTTTTCATATACAATTTGAAATATTTTCATCAAACTAGTTAACAATAGCCTTCATGTCATTTTCTTAGTTATTGTGTTAAGACGTTTATTTTCTACTTTTAGAAAGATTCACTTATACCCTTGTAAGATAAACCATCGAGTGATCCCACCAATCACCCTCCCTCTACCCATCCACTCTCCTGCCCTCTCTTCCCCCTCTCCATATTCTTAGGCTATAATTAGGTTATAGCTTCCATATGAAAGCTATAAATTAGTTTCATAATAGGGCTGAGCATATTAGATACTTTTTCTTCCATTTTTGAGATATTATGCTAAGAAGAACATTTTCTAGCTCCATCCATGTAAACATGAAGGAGGTAAAGTCTCTGTCTTTCTTTATGGCTGCATAGTATTCCATGGTGTACATATACTGGTGGATCAATGGGCACTTGGGCTTCTTCCATGACCTCGTAATTATGAATTGGGCTACAATAAACATTATGATACAAATATCTTTGTTGTAATGTGATTTTTGGTCTTCTGCATATATACCTAATAAAGGAATTGCAGGATCAAATGCAGGTCTATTTTTAGTTCTCTAAGTATTCTCCAAGATGTCTTTCCAAAAGGAACATATTAGTTTACATTCCCACCAGCAGTGTAAAAGTGTTCCCTTTTCTCCACATCCATGCCAGCATCTTGGGTTTTGGGATTTTGTGATATGGGCTAATCTTACTGGAGTTAGGTGATATCTCAAAGTAGTTTTGTTTTGCATTTCTCTGATGGTTAAGGATGGTGAGCATTTTTTCATATATCTGTAGGCCGTGCACCTATCTTCTTTAGAGAAATTTCTTTTCAAGTCCCTTGCCCAGCCTGAGATGGGATCACTTGTTCTTTTGTTGCTAATACGTTTGAGTTCTCTATGGATTCTGGTTATTAAACCTTTGTCAGAGACATAACCTGGAAATATCTTCTCCCATTCTGAGGGCTGTCTGCTTGCTTTACTTACTGTGTTACACTCAATTGCTTATACTTAATATTCTTCTGCCCAAACTACCTCTAAACATTAACCATAATTCACTTTCTCTGTTTCCGTAATAGGGAGTAAAGCATCTCTTGAGGGAATATCAAGTAGCCAAGCAAATTATCATACTATAGATTCATGGACTTACATTTGGGTTGGGCCCCAATATAGTTTGTCAATATTTTTGATTGTGGTCAGACCTCTTTCCCACTGCTGTCAGTAATGTTCCAGGCTTTTCAGTCTTCTTTAAAATTCCCAGTCCACTAGAATTATCCAATCCTGCTGGATCACTCAGTGTTAGAGTCTACAGTAGTGGTTCTCAACCTGTGTGTCGTGACCCACAGGAACTATATTAAAGAGCTGCAGCATTAGGAAGGTCGAGAACCACTGGTCTACAGAGTTCAGCCTTGGGCCTCTTTGTTTTCTATTTATGTTCATACCCTTAATTATCTCCTATAGTCTCCTGGTTTTAAATACCATCTATAGGTTAACAAACCTAACAATTTTATCTCCATCACAGACTGTCCTCTAAACTTGACTTACACATACACTTGGATACATATTGGGCATATTGAATTTTATTTTTATTGTCAAAATAGCTCAACTGTTGTCTTCCTCATTTCAGTGAATAATTTCTCACTTTGCAGTTATTCAGGTCCAAAATTTTGTACTCATCTGGCCTCTTATCTATGTCTCATGTTCTACCTCCAATTTGGCAGCAAATTACAAGTTTTTCTTTTAAAACATAGCCAATATATTCAGCCATTAAAAAAGATGGAGACTTCACATGTTTTGTATTAACCTAGATGGAGCTGAAATACATTCTTTTTAGTAAAGTATCACAAGAATGAAAAAGCGAGTAGCCAATGTACTCAATACTAATATGAAACCAATCAATGATCTAATATACTCCCAGATAAGAGAAAAACTCAATTCAATTCAAGTTTGGGGGAGGAGAAAAGAGAAAGGAGGAAGAGAAGAGGAGGGAGATACTGGTGTGCTACTTAAAGGGTGCAATGTTAGGGGTGTCTGACACACTTCTTGGATGAGGGGCACAATTATAAGAGGGACTCTACCTAATACAAACTTTGTAACCTAGTTGTTTGTACCCTCACATCAGTCTGCAATAAAAAAATAGCCAAAATCTTAACACACTTTCCACCATCACTGCAGCAACCCAAGTTCAACCCATCATTTTCTCTGCCATGAGTTAATTCAATAGTCTTATAGCAAATCTTCATAGCACTCATGGAGATGGTACTATATGCTTTGCATATTTATTTATTTACTGTCTATCTCTCTCCACTAGGATGTAAAGTTCATGAGAGTAGAGATTTTTGTACACTGCTTCAGGGCCACCTCCTGGAATAGCATCTAGTAATTAGTAGGCATTTAATAAGACCTTGTTGAATAAATGAAAGGAAGCATAAAAGAATGGAATGGGAATGTTCCTAATACAAAGAAATAATAAATGTTTGAAGTGATGGATGATTTTATTACACATTGTATCCCTGTATCAAAACACAACATGCACCCTCTAAATAAAATGTATACATTGTGTGTACAACTATTATGTAGCCATAATGATTAAAAATAAAAATTAACAGCAAAGAAAGTAAGTAGATGATAAAGTAGTGAACTGAAGGTTGGTTGTAGTAGGAACATTGCAGCAGAGCTGAAGGCCATGAAAAAGGGAAGACATGCAGGTGGCCGAGCAGACTTGGTATTGGAGGCCTTGGAAGTTCTCTTCTGATGGCTGCAGTTATCTCTGTGAAATGGGAAAGAAAGTCATCAGTGCAAACTGAGAAGGAAGAAGAGATAGTAGGAATTTGAAGAAAGGGTAGAAGGAGTGAAAGAGTTTTCTAGGCCAGTGGGAAAGTGGATGGACTATGTTTGTGGGGCATCTGTGAAGAACCCTTTCTGAGGCTCAGAGATGTAAATATGAAGTGAGTCAAGTAAGTGTGCTTATGTGATTTCCCCCAGCCACTTTTACCCCCCATGGTGTGGAAGTAAAGTAGGTGGTTAGATTTAATGAGGATTGTAATTCACCCAAATGGGATGATGATGTAAAGGAGGGCAAAGGATTTGAGGGGTACCCAATAGAGTAACTGTGGTCAAATTGAATTTTGAAGCTGGTTAAAAAGACAAAAGTAGGAAAACCTAATGTTAGAAGAATAGGCAGATTTTTAACCCTGGTAGCATCTGAAAGGTGTTGGGACTTGGACTACGATGGGCATGGGATGGAGAGACAAGGACTGGTGGCCAGAGAATGAAAAAACTTAAACTGTGCTAAGTTATCAGCTATTAGTCTAGCCTGGAGTATGAGATGTAAGGAAGAGCAGAGCCCAAGGAAAGGTAATATTAGAAAAACTGCCCACTGGGATATAATATTAGGTATTTTAAAAGCATAGTGTGAGAAAGCGTGGAATTGATCTGTGAGTAAAATCTTTAAGGAAGGAAGTGGTCAATTTGAGAGTGGGTAGAAGACCCCAGCTAGGTGTTTTCAACATTTTTCATCTCACGGCACATTTAACCTATAGTTAAGCTTTTGTGGCACACTTAAATTATGTTGATCAAAAAAAGAGTAAAAAAAGAATTTACTTACTGTGCTTTGAACATCTTTTGGAAATCATTTAATTAATAATCTTTGAAAATTTTGCAGCACGGCTAAGATCCTCTCAAGGCACACTGATCGAAAATTATTGGTATAGACTGATGATGCGAAATCCAAAGCTAGAAGTTTTCTGAGTAAGAAGGAAGAATAGTCTGGAAACACTACAGAAAAGTAAAAGCACCTATATTATTTCCAGGCCCAGGGATACAGAAGTGTGAAAGAAAATAGCTACAATTCAAAGAGCTTCTTGGGAAACACAGTTCTTCAGTAACAACCATGCTTTAGTTAAAAATGTGAAGGGAATATTTAGAGAAGAAGGTCAGGATATTGAAAACTTTATAATGGCTGACTGAATTCCAGAAAGCATACAGTGAAAAGGTTTCAAGAGTTGGAGCAGGCTGTAAGATGTGAACAAAACTAGATATGGGTAGCACTCAAGGACTCGGGGATGACTCAGATCCCTGGGTTTCTCATGGACACTGACATGAACTGGATTATGAGGTCTGAGGGATTCAAGGCATGGAAAGGGGGCAGTGTGTGAGGCAGTGTGGGTCTTTTCTGGACATGTCATCTTTCTTCTGATAGCCTGGGGGTGACAAAGGGGCAGTGTTACTTTCACAAGATGGAAATGATTTTATCATGAAAACTAATTACACCAAAAGTGATCAATCAATTAAATAAAGAGTTGATATTTGAAAAGATAAACTCAATAAACATTTAGCTAGGCTAATTAAAAAAATATGAGAGAAGACTCAAATAAAATCAGAGATGAGAATGGAGACATCACAACTCTTACTACAGGAATATAAGGGGTCATAAAAGACTGAACCATGTTAGAGCAAAATATTGGATAAGCTAGAAAAAAATGGATAAATTTCTGGACACATACAACTGATCAAGATCAAAGTATAAAGAAATAGAATAGAGCAGTCACGAATAAGGACATTGAATCAGTAACGACATGTCTCTCATCAAAGAAATGCTAAGGATCTGATGTCTCCACCCCTGAATTCTACCAAATGTTTAAAGAAGAACCAAGATCAGTTGAAAGAAATTGATGAGGAGGGAATACTTCCAAACTCATTCTATATAGCTAGCAATACCCCAATGCCAAAACCAGACAAAGACAAAACAACAAAAGAAAACTACAAGCTAATATCCTTGATGAACATAGATGCAAACATTCTCAGTGAAATACTGGTAAATTGAATTCAGTATCACATTAAAATGATCATTCACCATGATCAAGTGCTATTCATCGCAGGGATGCTAATCAATAAGCCGACTACTGCGCATTGACAGAATGAAAAACAAAAACCATATGATAATTTCAATAGATGCAGGAAAAGCATTTGATAAAAACATTTCTTCATAAAAAAAGCTTTTAACAAATTAAGTATAGAAGGAATGTGTCTTTACATAATTAACCCCGTATATGCCCTAAATGACAGATCCACAGCTAAAATCATATTGGGCATGGAACAGTTCAAAGCTTTTTCTCTAATATTTGGAGAAAGACAAGGATGCCTGCACCCCGCCACTTCTACTCAACATAGGGACTAGAAGTCTTGGCCAGAGGGCTATATGGAGGTTCTCCAAATATTAAAAATAGAACTAAGATGATCCAACAATCCTACTACTGGGTATATATACAAAGGAAATGAAATCAGCATGTTGAAGAGATATTTGCTTTCGAAGTTATTGCAATATTGTTTACAGTAGCCAAGCTATGGAATCAATCTAAGTGTCCATCAATGATGAATGCATAAAGAGAATGTGATATAAATACACAATGGAATATTATTCAGACATTAAAAAACCAAAATTCTGTCATTTGAAACTGGAAAACATTATGTTAAGTGAAGGAAGCTGGCACAGAAAGACAGTTGGTGCACGATCTCACTCGTGTGTGGAACCTGAAACAGTGGATCTCATAGGAATAGAAAGCAAAATGGTGGCTACCAGGTGCGAGAGTAGTTAGGGAGGAATGGGGGAGATGGCAAAGGATATATAAGAAAGCAAAGGATATGTAAAAGTACCCCAAGCTCAGGAGATCTAATGTATCATATGGTGATTATAGTTAATGACAATAGATTATATTCTTAAAAAATGCAAAGATAGTAGATATTAAGTGTTCTCACCACACAAATGATAACGTGTGAGGTTATGCATTTGTTCATTAGCTAGATTCAACTATTCCACAATGTACATATATTTCAAAACATGTTGTGCAAGATAGATACATACAATTTTATCTACAAAAAAAAAGACTCTCATCACCTTCCTACTCTTTCCACTTCCCCCGCTTTACCACATTCACGAGCTTTTTCACATTTTAGTGTATTTTCTCTAGTCTTAGAGCTTCTTGTTTCCTGACTTCTCTGGCTTTCTGCAGACTCTTCCTCCCCTTTCCTTCTCTACCATCCTGCCACCCAGTCTACAGATATAATCAACTTCCTTCAAAACCACCTCATTGACCCACTTCCCCCTCAACAATTCTCAACCTTTTCCTTTACTTCTCAGAGTTCAGACTTCCTGAAAGAGAAATCTACAGTACCATCTTTTCTTTTCTCCTCTCTCAATTTATTGTGTTTGGCTTTTTGTCCTTGTCTCTATTCTTGTGACATTGGGAACCAGCTTTATCCATCTGAAATTCTATTATGACTGTGTTATTTCTCAATCCGCAATGCTTGACTGGTTCTGTTGTCGACAGAACAAAATCCAAGCTTGCTACACTTCCCACTGATGCTTTTTTGGGTACTTCTACTC
Organism: Galago senegalensis; assembly: GCA_963575145.1. NCBI lineage: Eukaryota > Metazoa > Chordata > Mammalia > Primates > Galagidae > Galago > Galago senegalensis. The sequence continues at coordinate 9,640 of CAUYTI010134286.1, read as the reverse complement.
AGCTCATTTTCTCAGTCTGAGATGTCCTTCCTTATACTCCTCTTTGCCTGTATTTAAATTTCCAGTGTTGCCTTTTGCGACACTTCCCAGGTTTGGTAGGCAACTTCCATCACTGTTGCCTTAGTATTTGGTGTATATCCTTCTTCTACTTGTGGGTAGTCTACCGATTATTTAGTATTCACCACTGTCTCCCTAGCTCCTGAGTGCTTATCACACAGAGAATACATAATAAAATTAATTTTGAGTGAAGTAAGCATCAATGAAGGGAAGGTATATCCTTAGGAGCAGTCATTGGTATTCCGATAGGCATATTTCCAATTTCATACTTCAGCATTCTTGTTAATGATAAATGTTGGGATTTTTCTTGCATGCTTATTGATCATGAGTCAATAAATTGAGCCTGCTAATTCAGGGTTAAATGGGTAAATGCCAGTATTGAAAGTGAAGCCAGATGCTGAGCTTGCGATGATCCCACTGAGGTAGAGATGCCCTGTAAGATTCCAGCTGATCACCTGGCCAACCTGCTGTTTTATCACCATTCAAACAACAGCATCTTCCTGGGCTTGTATTGCTTTCTATGGCAGATTGTACCATTGAAAAGGTTCGGATACACTATGACTATTTTTATAACTGTTTACTTTGAAGCCATATACACAATCACAGGACAATATGCAACTGATAAAAATAAATGAGAATAAATTCAAGATAAACCTTTGATAAGACTGAAAGTTTATTACATATCTCATAGGTCTCTTCTGGTGACTGTGAAGCCAGACCTTTGACCTTCACATTTGTCCCCACTGTCAGAAGACTACCAACCCACATTCAGTTGACCGACACCTCTAAATTCCTTGTTAAAATTCCAGAAGAACCAAGTGCTAAGAATCCAGAAACTATAAATAAGGTTGGATCATTATTTTATTTTTTTTTAATTTCAAAAAATTATATTAAATATCCATTTTCTGTGCTTGAATTAACTATAAACCTAAGGTTGACCTAAATTATAAAAGTGAAACGGCAGACTAAATGTTACCAAAACCTATGTTCTTACTAACCCCATTATTCTCAATTCTTTTGAGTTGACATGCTATTGTTTGTTATTCACAGGACAAATTCTGCATCCTGATACTCTCTTTCAAATGTATCTTATGAAAATAAAAATAAAATTAAAACAAAGATTTAATTTATCTCAAAAAGAACTGCAGTACAAAACAGTGAGATATTATCATTTGCATGCAGGTCATTGGCAATCTTAAAATGTGTAATACCCAATGTTGGGGCACCTAGGAAATCATTGGCATGCTCAAACTTTGCTGCTCATTTTATAAATTTGTACAATTTTCATGGAAATCCCTTATTCATAGTCATAAAACCATTTATAAGCTTTAAAAATCTAACTGTTGGAAATGGATCCTAAGGAAATAGTACAAAAGAAGAAAAATGTTATGTGGGAAAATAACTAGGGTAAAATAAAAACAGACTAATATCTTACAATCAGAGAAAATTAAGACTAGATAATACATTGCCTTGGCCAAGTTATAATTATGGTAATTATGCAATTCCATGGAAAATGTTAACCTTATAATATTAGCATTAGGTGATAAAACAGGCTATAAAGTTGTATTCATACTCTGATTAAATCTATCTAAAATGAGACCTAAGCCAGGCATGGTGGCTCATGCCTGTAATCTTAGCACTCTGGAAGGCTGAGGTGGGTAGATTGCTGGAGCTCAGGAGTTTGAGACCAGCTTGAGCAAGAGTGAGATCCCATCTCTACTAATAATGGAAAAACCAGCTGGGTGTTGTCTTGGGTGCCTATTGTCCCAGCTGCTCAGGAGGCTGAAGCAAGAGGATCACTTGAGTCCAAGAGTTTGAGATTGCTGTGAGCTATGAGACCATGACACTCTACTCAGGGTAAAAAAGAGAGATTCTGTCTCAAAAAAGTAAAATAAAAATAAAAATAAAGTGAGACCTAGATTTGAAATAAAATCAAGCAAATTTTAGAAAAAGTTGAAAATGATTCATTAGAGTAACTAAATTTTGAGTAAAAATGTTTTCTTTTAAAATATTTTAACATTATATTATAAATAAAATGAGATCAAGGAAACTTTTTGTTATTCTTGAAACAACTGGAAAGAGATAAATAATCAGATTCGCCCTGTCTATAAGACAACTTCTTATGTAGAAAGTCGTGAAATATCTATGATCTTGGGGTTTTCTTTTTCTTCTTTCGTAGCACCATAAAGGTCTCATGTTTTAGTTCCCTTGTAATTAAGTTTATACATTAGCACAAACCATCACAAATCATTTCTTAAAACTTAATTCTCTTTAACAAGACCCAAAATTTGAAGGAAGGATATTTCTGCATGTCACAACTTTTGAATTCTGCTTGAGATTTCCTTGGGTTATATACAACTTACATTATAATCTTTGAATATTTATAATTTTCACTCTAAAACAGTTGTAACAGTATAAATTGGAAAAGTCTGTGTTCTTTCTTGGTCAAGAGCTATTTCCACTGATCCTTTTTCTGAGTTAGGAAAGATTTTTGCCCTTTAATTTGGGAAAATACTTAATGTTCAGTAAGCAGAAGTTCTTTTCATACTCTCCAATTACAACTTATAAAATGCAAAATTTTGTTGAAATTTCACTTGGAAAAACTAAATACACTTAAAATATTTATTATTATTCTTAATATCATTGACTCAGAGGGTACAAGTGCACTTTTGTTACATAAATTGTGTAGTGGTGAAGTCTGGGCTTTTTGTGTAACTGTTGTCCAAGTAGTGTATGTAGTACCCAGTAGGTATGATTACACTTTTAAGAAATGGTTACTGTTTCTTTTTCTAATATCTTACTTTAAAAGTTATCCAGTAAAACACTATTAAGGAAATTTTACAGTGACAACTATATATTCACCACCAGATCCTGGGTTTTAAATGATGCTACAGTGTATTTTATTTTAAAAATTAATGGGGTCAAATTATTTCAGAGAAATTCTGAATACTACATATATAGTACTTCTGGGACATTTCTAACAGCATTCATTTACATACAATGTATTAGTGGGATCTTCTGTTGCTCTATGAGTGGTTTGAAAATACAGATATGTAAAGCAGTCTTGGTTACAAACCTCCAAAGCTTCCTGAGGTGATGGCATTCATGTGCTAATTGCAACGATATGTAAAAACCACATTTTTAAAAGATGAAAGATATTTCTTTCGATATTAAAAGTTCAACACAGGAGGAAGGTAAATAATCCCTCATTTGTCTGTGTACTTAACAATTGTTTGCTGAGTATACTATGCTCTTTGTTGCCTGTACCCCAGGCAAATAAAGACAACTCACAGGACTTATTAGTAATTGGGAAGGCATACAATGAAAAAAAAATAGAAAAGTACGTAATAAAATCCCAGGTTATGGGATAGGTAGGGATAAATACTATGAAAAGAAAGAAAGAAAGAGAAAGATAGACAGAGGCAATTTGTGTCTTATCATTACTGTATCATCATCATCACCTGAACAGTATAGGATATGCGTATAAAATAAACGGTTGAAGTTTAATCAGTGATTTGACTTCCATTTACAAACCTATTAAGGCACATTCAATGGGCCACCATAGTTGAAATTAGTTTTCTTTTGGAATAGTTTGACCCTTACAGAAAAGTTACAGGGAAGAGAATGGTAAGTGCATTATACTTATCAAAACAAGAAAAATAACTAAAGTCTTTTAAACACAATCTTAATGTGCATGGCTGTTATCATTTCAGAAACGTTGGGGAGTTTGATAAAGCCATCTTAGTCCTGTTCTTGTAAACCTTCTATGTATTCATAGAAAATTGCATGGCAAAAGATTTAGAATTAAGAATACAAAATAAAATAGCAAATAGATACTCTGTCCTAAAAATATATGCATCCTTTTTGGTGTCTTATTCATGAGTTCCTACCAATTAGATTGTTTTGTCTGACTGTTTATGCATTTTATTCCAGTTTTATGTTTTCTCTTGGACTTTTAGAGAGATTTTATATTATTTTAGAACTTTTCATTGGAATTTTCTTCCTCCTTTTTTTTTTTTTTTTTGAGACAGTCTCAAGCTGTGGCCCTGGGTAGAGTGCTGTGGTGTCACAGCTCACAGTAACCTCAAACACTAGGGCTTAAGTGATTCTCTTGCATCAGCCTCCCAAGTAGTGGGGATTACAGGTGCCCACTACAATGCTGGATATTTTCTTTTGGTTGTAGTTGTCATTGGCAGGCCTGGGCTGGATTCGAACCCACCAGCTCTGGTGTATGTGGCTGGCACCCTAGCCGCTGAGCTATAGGCACTGAGCCATCTCCCTTTGTTTTTAGAGAATAGACAGGTTGCTTGACCATCAGCTAAGCTCTTGCCAATTCCCATTTGTTTCATGAATGTCTTCGGGGTTAGTATTTCATGTGCTCTGACTCTCAGAAAAAGTCACATTATGATTTACTTGAAAGCAGGTTTGCTTATTGATGATGATTCTTAGCCTTAAGTTGTTTTGGCATAGATCAGGACACGTGGGTTGGCTCATAAAAGTAAGCCACAATCTCTCTGAGGCCAAACTAATTTTTTTTTTTTTTTAGTTTTTGGCCCGGGCTGGGCTTGAACCGCCACCTCCAGCATATGCGGCCAGCACCCTACTCCTTTGAGCCACAGGTTCTGCCCTGGGCCAAACGAATTTAACACATTTTAAGAAACCCCTTATAAGCATTTTTAGGTTTTCAGTGTACATGCAGGGAAAAAATGAAGCATTTATTAAATGAATGCCAATGGTTTTATCTCTCTGTGTCTATTACAGTCTAATTCCAATGACTACTTGACCTTGAATGCTGGAAGCCAACAAGAGAGAGACCAAGGGCCATTGACTTACCCTTCAGAGGTCAGAGGAACAATTCCACAAGAAAGGGAATTGAAAGCAAACGAACTTCAAGGAATGCAGCAGGGTGACATCTTCAAAGCTGAGTACGTCCTCATTGTGGACTCAGAAGGGGAAGATGAAACTACAAGCAGAAAAGGTGAACAGGGCCCTACCGTGGGGACAGGCACCATGGCTGCCCGGCCCAAGTCTTTAGCAATCTCTTCCAGTCTGGTCTCTGATGTGGTACGTCCCAAAACATGGGGGACTGATCTTAAGCCTTCGTCACATCCAGACCTGCCTCATGGGATGGCCCCTTCACAAAAGCATGGGCAGGTAGGTTTTATCTTCTTGTCATAAGAAAAATTTAAAAAAAATTCAAGATTTATATGTTCTTTGTGCTGGGCTTTTTGCAAAGACCTTCCTGTTCGAGGTACACAAAAATCTCAAAAATATATACATAACCCCCCCCCAAATTTGAAGATCATAAATCATCACAGTATAAACATAGATCATAACTTGAGATAAAAAGGATTAAATAATGAGTCGTGAATTGGCTAAGGAGACAATGTAGCACATTTAGCTGGAATAGATTTGGGCAAATATTACCTCTTTTCTTTTGAACAATTATTTTTCTTTTTGGCAGTTTTTGGCTGGGGCTGGGTTTGAACCCACCACCTCTGGCATGTGGGGCCAGTGCCCTATTCCTTTGAGCCACAGGTACTACCCTTGAACCATTCTTATAGAAGGTTGATGCTGAGAGTTTCTTGGTCAAGAGAATGCTTGGTGCACTTGGTATATCAAGAAGCATTATTGCAGATGTAAGAAAGATCTAGTGAGGAGTCATTAATTGGATATTACATGTCGATGCATTACTTTTAAACTAGTAAAAGAGAAGTAAAATGATAAAGTAGGAAGTAAGAGTGTGTAAGGGAAATAATTTTCCCCTGTGTGTCTTAAGTAAAATATCTACTGTAGATCTGGAAGCCATCAGGGGAGGGCTGACCTCGGTGATTGAAGATACTATCATACCCCTCAACTTAGAAGTGACTTTAAGGAGAGAGCCTCTGGTGCAAGAGGGGAAGACCCCTCTGTGATGGCAGGAAAGAAGGGGATGGACAGGAAGGGATTTTGATGGGCATTTTTCTCCACTGATTGGATGTTTGGTAGAATGAAGACACAAGATGACTTTAACACAGCATAGTTAGAAAGTTAGAGATTCACAGGCTGGCCTTGACAGCAGCTCTAACTTCTTGACAATGAGCATGAGTTGGTACTAAGACACCCTGTTTAGGATCTTCTAGACCAGGCATTTGCAATCAACTGAAATTCGTTTGATAACACTCATATTGGTGTGTTGTTCTATTTGTGCTACTAACCTCTTAACTTAGGTTGTAACCTTTGCAAAAAGGTTACAGAAGAGAATGGGTATTTTATTTTTGGTGCCACTTCATCTTTGTTTCTGTAGCCTTCACTGACTTTCTGATGATGTATTGCTATTATCTTTAATTATCTAGTATCCTGTATTGCCTTTGAAGACTCACTGTGGTACTCACTCCCTTGACCCCTGCTCATAGGTCTATTGGACGAAAGCATCTACTTCTTCTTGGGGTTTATTCTCAGTTAGGTATTGGAACAAAATATTACAATAATATAATTAAAGGTATTCTCAAGTTGTGATAGGCTCAACTATTTCTTTCTTGCCTGAGGAAAGATGATGAGATAACCAAGTTTGAGATGTGGGGATTTCCATTTTCAGTGGAAGGCAGTTTTGTGTGGCTTCTTGGACAAGATAATGTACGTGTGATGATACCAAATATTCATAAAGAAAAATAAAGCAGTTTTTTTATTTACTCTTTTTTTCCCCTGGAGTTGGCCATTTAGATTGATTTTTGTGTGGCCAAATATACAGAAATCCAATTGAAGTCTAAATGCATACTTTAAAAGCTTTTCCCCCCAAAAGTTACTTAGGATTAGAGTATCATTCATGTTATCAAGGCTCCAAATAGAAACACCACACACAACCTAATTTATTAATTGTGGCTGAAATTATGACTATCTGCCATGGAAATACTGGATTCTGAAATGGTTGGGAATACCTGTTCTTATTTCCATTTGAGTGATGAGAATAGGTCATCATGAAAGAAAAATAAGCCGAATATCACCACACATGTCAAGTAAGGAGAAGTGACCAGAGAACCAAAGAAGGCAGTCTGAGGAGTTTATTGCAGTCGATATTTCATGATTGGGCTACTTGATGCCAAAAAACTCAAGTTTTCAATCAGAAATGCAGTCGTGTAAGTGAATTTCTGGTGTACCTGTTGAAAATGGATCTACATATAAAGTTGTCTATGACTTAATACTACCAGTTCATCAGCTATCAGCTATTCCTAAAAAAATGCCTTTAGCTCTTAATCAAGCCTTGAACCTTTGCAGAACTTAGCTTAGATGTCTTGTTCTATCCACATCTTCCACCTGTCCTCATCCGTGTTCCTGAACCACAGCCAAGATACCCACTTCATCCCTCCCATCCTCGAGCCCACGTCCCCACCCCCCCACCCCCCCGTGCAGGGTGTTTCTTTCTTCTCCCAGTCCATCCCCATTTGCCTTCTTCTTAGAGATGTTTCCTTGGAAAAGGAGTTCATGCTCCTCTTCCCACTTTGTGATTTTCTTTAGTGTTTTATAGCCTTTTTGAACATCTCCATTATAATTCTTTTTCACCCTGCTGTAATAATTGATTTTATCTTTTTTTCCTCACTGACTGAAAACTGACTTGAAGTCAAGTTCTGTCTCTCGTTCATGTCTGTATCCCTAGCACTTAGCAAAGGGCCTGCTCCTAAGTGGGGCGTGTGAAAAGAATAAAGAGTCAGAAGTTCACATTTGCTCATCTTTTAAGTCCTTGTTCATATATTGACTCCTTTGTGAAATATGCTTCAGTTCCCTCAGTGAAACCAGATTCTCCTTCAATAGTGTTCCGCTAGCTTTTGTCACTTCCTATTTTATAATTATTATATTTCTAGCATGTATTATATCTAGTTAGGTACATACCTTTTCTCACCAAACAGATTGTAAAGCTAAAGCTCATGTTAAATTTGTTAAATTCATTTTTATTAAATATTTTATTCCCTATAGTAGTTAGCATATTATCTTGAACACATTCAGTATAAATGTTGAGCTGAATGTATAGTGTATATGCCCCAATTGCTTTTTTGGAAGTAGTGTGTTTAAATAAAAGTATGTTATGTCGAAAAAAATCACTCAATATTTTTCAAGTGAAAGCCAAAGTAAAAATGCCTTATAAAATAAGGAGTAAGTCAAAATTCTCTTGAATAAAATTCAGAAGAGAAACAGACTTGGAAATTCATAAAAAAGCATTCAGAATGATCTTACCTGGGATAGGATTAAAATCAAAAGAGAGATGAAAACACACCCTGCACACAATGATTTGTCTGAGAAACCTTTGATAAAGCTTGGATCCCAGGGAGGGAAAGTGGGAATAAAAGAATAACCTTATGGGGTAGAGTTAGGTGGACTTGTTCATTGACAATCGATGGGAAAAATTAAGCATAAATGAAGTTTATTTCCAAGGAAATTGAATACATGCTGGCATTGTTACTTTAGGAAAGAACATTCAGTCTTGGGAGAAGAAGAGATTAGGCACCTGATGTTGAGTTTGAGATACCGTGACGGCACCGAAGGGTGCTATCTAGGAGGAAGTGGGAAGCATGACTCTGGAACACAGGAGGGAGGGGAGACTGGATATATTTGCTATATAAGATGAAATGATGGGAGTGGTTGATATTTACTCACGGAAAGAATGTAGAACAAGATGATGTAAAATCCAAGCCAGGAAATAGCAAAATATGAGTGGTGATACATGCCTCTAGGCCCAGCTACTTGGGAGGCTGAGGCAGGAGGATCCTTTGAGTCCAGGAGATCGTGGCTGCAGTAAGCTATGAGGAAGCCTCTGCACTCCAGCCTGGGCAACAGAGTGAGACCCCATCTCTAGATAAATGACATTAAAATGAAAAAAAAACAAAGGATTCACAAAAGGAGAGAAAGTCAATGACATAGACTGAAGGGACCAATGAAGTTGAAGAAAGTAGTTTCATGTAACTAAAACTAAAGGGAATACAACAAAGAGAGAAATTTATGGTGGAAATATAAAATAAGATCAAACAAAGTAGGGCCCCCACAAGCCCATTCATCCTGAAAATTAGGTGGTGAATGGGATGACAAGGACAGAAATCAAGGTGAGAAATGCATGAGAGGTAAAGACAGGGCGGTCACACAGTAGAGGAGTGATGCCGTGAGAGGTGAGGACAGGGAGGTCACACAGTAGAGGAGTGATGATATGAGAGGTGAGGACAGGGCGGTCACAGAGTAGAGGAGTGATGAGGTGAGAGGTGAGGACAGGAAGGTCACACAGTAGAGGAGTGATGCCGTGAGAGGTGAGGACAGGGAGGTCACACAGTAGAGGAGTGATGCGTGAGAGGTGACGACAGGGTGGTCACACAGTAGAGGAGTGATACAGTGACAGGTGAGGACAGGGTGGTCACACAGTAGAGGAGTGATGAGGTGAGAGGTGAGGACAGGGAGGTCACAGAGTAGAGGAGTGATGAGGTGAGAGGTGAGGACAGGAAGGTCACACAGTAGAGGAGTGATGACGTGAGAGGTGAGGACAGGGAGGTCACACAGTAGAGGAGTGATGCGTGAGAGGTGACGACAGGGTGGTCACACAGTAGAGGAGTGATACAGTGACAGG